>CAJHQP010012231.1:0-12678 GCA_905132765.1 Moricandia arvensis
TCTGGCCACTTCCATTAGATGTCTATTCTTCCTCTCAGCCACTCCATTTTGTTGTGGTGTGTATGGGCAGCTTGTCTGATGAATGATTCCATGTTTGGCTAGGTGGTTTTTGAAAGCATGACTTGTGTACTCCCCACCATTGTCTGACCTAAAAATTTTAATCTTGGCATTGAAGTGATTAGTTATATAGCTTTGAAAGTTCATAAAAACTTCTAACACCCTATCTTTTGACTGAATTAAGGTCAGCCAAGTGTATTTCGATTTCTCATCTATAAAAGTGACAAAATACTTGTGGTTTTCCCTAGAGACACAAGGTGCAGTCCACACATCAGAATGAACTAAATCAAAGCAGTGATCATAGATAGTTGTTGATTTAGTAAAAACAGACTTGCAATGTTTGCCAAGGATACAAGCTTCACAGCTATCAGTTTTAAAGGAAAGATTAGGCAACATTAAGCTTAAAGCACGAGAATGAGGATGACCTAATCTAGCATGCCATAATACATTAGAAGCTAAGACAGGAATAGAATTAAAAGCACAAGAAGCATCAGAACTAAGTTTGGTGTCTTCAAGCAAGTACAACCCTTCCTTGCTCACACCTTTCCCAAGCATCTTACTTGTCTCAATATCCTGAAAATGAACATCATTAGGACTGAAAATAACTTTGCAATTGAGATCAGTAGTAGCCTTTTTAACTGAAAGCAAGTTGGAAGCAAATGTAGGCATATAAAATGCCTTAGAATCCTTATCAAACAATTTCAAGTTCCCTATGCCTCTAATAGGTACTCTATCACCATTAGCAATTACTACACTTCCTAAGGCAGGTTCAATGTTGCTAATAAGACTAGAGTCCCTAATCATGTGGTGAGATGCTCCTGAATCAATAATCAATGGTTTATCACTCAATGATTTATTTAAGATATTCCTACTGATGTTACCAGAGTTTGCATTGAGTGCCTTGATAAGGGCCTCAATGTCTGACTTGCGGATGAAGGCATCATCAGAAGCTGGTTGAGATGTGGCTCCAACTGCATAGGTGGTAGAAACCAGAGCTCTTCCTTCACCATTTGGACGCATAGGCTGAGAGGTTTGCTGAACAGATTCACTGGCCCTTGCTTGGTTAAATCTTGATGGTGGCCTGAGGTGTGGATGAAGAATCCAGCACTGGTTCTTCATGTGACCACTCTTCTTGCAATGCTCACAAGTAACTCGCCGGTTCTCTGGTTTGAAGAAGACCTTGTTAGCTGAGGCTTCAGCCTTGTGAGCCATGTTCAAGTCACCTTTTCCACCAAATAGACCCACTGAGCCTTGCTCCTTCTGGATTTGAGCACATACCTCCTCAAGGGTAGGTAACTTGTCTGCCCTCAACAGATGTTTGATGAGGTCATTGTAGCCTGGATTGAGAGTGAGGAGTAGACCAAACACCTTGTCTTGCTCACGCCTCTCATTCAGGATGGTAAGATCAGTAGTACTTGGCCTCAACATCTCCAGTTCTGCCCAGAGAGCTCTGAACTTACCAAAGTGTTGGTTAAAGTCCATATCTTCCTGGTTCAAGCAGTTGATAGCCTTCTTTACTTCAAAGACCCTACTGAGGTTGGATATGTTTCCATATACCTTCTGAAGGGTATCCCACAACTCCTTTGCGGTTTCACAGTATGAGTAGGCCTCCATTATGGGACCATCAAGTGAGCTCTGGATGATATTCAGCACCATAAAGTCCTCTTGACTCCATTTGCCTTCATCTGCCACCACAGTCTCCTTGCCATCTTCTCCTTGAATGGTTTGTTTTGGCGCCTCACCAGGAGTGATATGGGACCATAAACCTCTTCCACCAAGGGCATTCTTGATCAATCTTGACCAGAGAAGGTAGTTCACCCCTTTTAGAGTGACTGGAATCACCACTGCCTTGTTTTGCTCCATTTCGAAAAGCTATGGACCAGTGGGTAATAGGATGTACCAAGAGTTTTTAGAGAAGAAAAGATGAGTTTCTGAATACTGGAGTAACCAGAGAATAGAAAGGAACACGTTTACTTTGTTTGTATTGTGAAAGGAAGGTGAGAAGTGAGGAAGAACAGTTGAAGAACTTGCAAGAACAGAGCTATTATCCACTGGATAAAAGAATGTTCTTCAAGAAACTCAAGAACTGATCGGATGAAAAGAAAGAGTGAAAAGAGTAGAGTAGTTTTGCGGAAGAAAAATTAGGTTTAGGAGCCAAATGGCTCTGATACCATGTAAGTTTGTTGAAGAACAGAATGAAGAACAAGGAAGAACAGGTGAGAGAGGAGGAGTTTGATTCGAAAATGTTAGGAGAGAGGGAGAGAGAGAGGTTAACTTGACAGAGAGAAAGAGAATAGGAAGGATTCTTTTTCCTTAACTTGAAATGGTTCTGAATAGGTTACATAAATAGACAAAGGCAGACAAAAGAGATAATAGTAAAATAAGTTGGTCTGTCCAAGAGAAAGGGACAGGTCCCCAACGGCCAGGAACCTAAAAAGAACATGTGAGCTTTACTATTTTTAATTCCCCACTTGTTTCTGCAGCCCAAACGGATATCTTGACCAGTTTAAACAAGTTTGAACTCCTCTTGGTCGATTTGAATTATTTTCCTTGTCTTCCAAGCCAAGTTAGGTCAGAGTTGATTGCTTGGGAGCCAATGTTGTACGGACAGACTTGTGGAACAAGTCTTGTACGGTTCAACTCCTTTCACTTGACCAGAAGTGCCTCTCCTCTCTTGATCTCTTCCTTTTATTAATGTCTTCATGTCAATACACGAGACAATACTAAACCACCACTATGATGCTTATGCAAGAACGAGAATCAGAACACAAAACAATGCAGTAAACACGCCAGGAGATCCTGGGACCAACAACACTCCATGCACACCAATGTAAACTCTTATTAAGGGATAAAGGATTTACTTACAGCTAAGGAATCTGGGCTGATTCCTTAAACTTCCATGAACACAGGTCAGTATTTCTTGTTGGGCTTAGCCCAACCCTTCTTTGGTCATTACTGCTTGAGGCAGCTTCAGACTTGGCTCTTGAGGAACACCTCCATCCTTTTCAGACTTGATGCTTAGCCCCCAATGCAACTCTTCTCGGATCAATACAGGCCACTGAGCTTGATGGTACTTCTAGTAGCTCACTTGAGTTTCTTTCTCTAGTTTGGCCGAGATTTGGATCCAAACTTGGAATGAGCTCAAGAGAGATCTAAAACCGTGTTCACCATTTCTTTAGCTTCAGTTCCTTTGGTTACCAGTCTCCCATGGACTTAAGTGATGACCACTCCTACTTATGTGCCTCTTGAGCTAGCAGCACACCACTTCCACAGCAGTGTCTTAATGCCACTAACTCTTCACACAAACAAACTCTCCATTGCTTCTCAATGGGCAGCGCCTTTTCTTACTTGGTTTGGTTAGACACTGAACACTTCTTATGTTCCTGTACAGCACTCAAACTCCAGAATAGATTAGGCCACAAGCATTGGGATCAAACGTGGACTAATCATCAAGTTTGATCTCCAATGTCAACAGCAATGAAACTTCCTAAATGACAATGCATGATCTGATAAGATAAAACACATTTCATTTAGGCAAAACTAGGCTACCTTAATCGCATCCTTAGACATTACTCTAGGTGCTCAACATAAGGCAGCAACCAACCAAGTGAATGATGAAACAGCAAAACACCTTAACAAGTTCTAATCAGTCATGAATGCAATCACTGGAGCTGAAACACTATCTAGCACCCTAATACACATTCAAACAGAGAACAAGGTATGGCCTTTTTAACAATCACACATCACACAAGACCTTTAAGCATCCTGGGACAGTATCTAGCAATCTTTATAAGACCCTCAGGACATGAACACACACTACACCACACGGCCATAACAAAAGTCTCAAGCTTTAAACAAGGGAAGGAAGTTATCTTACAGTCAAGGAACCTGTGCTGGTTCCTTGAACCTCCATGGTTAACCGGTTCATGACTAGACAGATTTGGGTAGCTGGTTTGGGAACCAACACCTCCTTCTTTGTGTGATCTTCCCCCTTGACCCCTATCATGCCAAAGACACCAACTTTCTCCATGTTTGAGTCGCCACACCAAGATCCAAGTTTAAAGTCTCCTTCTTTAAAAGGTTTCTCCTTGGACAGTGAGGAAGAGCGGCTTGGACAAGCTTCCACTGGCCTTCTTTCCCCAGAACGAACATGGGAGAGGAGGAAGAACTGAGAATAGCTTCTGGGCACGCCATGAATGATAAAGTTTCGATCTTGAAGGGTTTAAACGACTGGATGCACAGAAGCTTCTTCATTGGTTTAGAAATGGCACGAGAGAGAGAGCTTGAGCTTGTGGATGCTAATGAACCAGGTTCTGATTAACCTGGCTCTGATACCATGAAAGTTTATCAGAGTTCAGGCCGTGGGTTGTGTGAGAAGCTTCAACCTCAACAGGTTCGGACTGATCTTGTAATAGCAAGGAGAAGAGAAGACTTGATGAGAGAATAAGATTGTGGAAGAGACTAAGAGAATAAAGAGACTAAAGAGAGATTCGTGAGACTTAATGAACCAGAGACTAAGAGAGTGAAGAACAGAGATTTAGAACCCAGAAAAGAATAGGAAGGAGGAGGGGAAACCCCACTCTCTCACTTAATTCGTTTACAATTGATAATGAGGCCTTTATAGGCAATACAAGAAGCAAACATTAACCTATATCTAAGGGCTGATAAAGCCTGAGAGAATGGACGGTTTAGATGAAGTCAGATGGTCTTCATACAGGCTGGAGACAGCCCGGGCGCGCCTAGGAAAGCTTGGCCAGGAATAGGCCAGCAATGCACATGAACCTGGCCAATGATCAGTCCAAGTTCATTCCTTCTTTTGGATAAGCATCTTGAGAGCATATTCCTCTTATCCATCTCGTCCCAAATGATCCCTTGCCTCCTTAGCTTCAATCAGTCACAAGGGATTCGAATTGCTTTGGTTTAAAGTGATCAAACCAAAGACAAACCCGGAACTGCTTTATTTCTCGACCGTACGGACTGTGTACGGACCACCCGTCCGTACACCTTGACCCGGATTTTGCACATTGCCCAAACTCACCCAAAAGTCGAACCAGGAAGTGTTTTGGGTCGACCATGTCCGTACAGTCCGTACAAGGCCGTACAGGCCGTACAACTGGCCGTACAGGCCGTACGACTGTCCGTACAGTCGACCCTATTTTTGCACTTTCGCCCAATGGCTCCCAAATCTTCCCAAACAGTTCCTTCTTGATCATAAACCCTTCTTGAACCTTGTTCTTTCTCAGCATAAGCTTCTGGACCCTCTTTAGTCCTTGATCAGACTTCTAATGGGTTTTGGCCCTAACTTTGCACATGACCTTTAGTGGTCCATTTCTCACTTCAGGTTTAACAGTAACGACACATTGGAAGCAAGACAAGGTCGGTTCTGTCATCCTAGGAGGTTCGGATTTGAGGACAAATCCTCTTAAAGGAGGAGGGGATGATGTAACCCTGAGCAGCATCTATGTTAAGGAAAGTAGAGCAAGGCACGAACCAGCTAAGCTACTGATCATAGCTTGGCTTAATGGGTTGTTTATGAGCCTTATTGGTATGATCCATGAAGTTTTGGATCGTGAGAAGCTATGCAACCTTGGATGAGTTGAATACCAGCTAAAAACAAGAATGAGGACGAGGTAAACCAGCTTAAAAGAGTGATGATGAGCTGAATAATCAAGTGAGCGGGAATGACACTGATCCAGGAGCTGAAGCTGAGCTAAAAAGAGTGACACTAGAGCTGGTTTGGACTGAGCTGAAATGTGGCCTAATGATCAAAATGGACCAGGCCATTTTATGCAACCAAGCCCAAGATAAGGATCCAAACTCTCTTGATGATGGTCCAGCCACGACTTTCAAATCCAAGAACCCATTTGAAGCTGGTTTGGATCAAGTGGCACAAGAAGAAGTGTTGCAGCCCATGGGAAGTTCATAACAAGTTCATTATGGGCCTGCTTCATGAAAAATTCGACCAGCCTTATTATCAGAGCTTTCTGGCCTTTTTCTCATCAATAATACCAAGAGAGAGTCAGCAAGAAAGTCCTGGTCGTGGCATGCCAAGGGTCATTCAAAGGAGAACTCATTTCTGGTCAATAGTCTTAGTCTTCATTGCTTTTTTTTCGATAGTTCTAGTTTTTACACAAAGTCTTTGCCTAGTTTTCTACTTTCTTTCTAGTTTTTCAAACATTGTAAGACTATATAAAGGGCTTCACGTCCTGAGTAATAATCATCAGCATTTTTAATAAAAACCATTCTCTTTAATCTTGTTGAATCCCTTGTTCCTGATGAACATTGTATTGGGTTGTTAGGAGAGGGATCTCCGATGCAACCTCTCTTAGCCAATTGTGAGCCAACGCTCATGGCTGAAGAGAAAACCAGCACAAAGGACCTTCCGCATCCCTTGGTGTATCCTACACGTCCATCACTTGGCCATTCTGGTCCAAGACTATCCAAACCACCAGCCTCAGAGTGTGTAGTCCGTGGGAAGGGTTTCATCATGAGAAGAGTTGGGAAGAAGTAAGAGACTTATCTCAATCAACCTCAGATAGAGCTGACAACTTGAGAAGGCTAATGGAAAGTATTGGCATCAGTATACCAAGAAGGAGTGTTGAGACTGAGCCAACACAAGATCAGCCTAGTTCATCACAAGAGGAATCTGAACATAGAAATGCTGAGGTTCCTCTTCTTGATCATGAAGGGGGGAATCAAACTGAACCACAACAAGAAAGTTCAGTCTCTCATGACCAAGAAGAGCAACAAGAAGAGGAAGTGGTGAGTGGAGATCAATCTGCGGATGATGAGACTACACCAACTGAAGAAAATGTCCAGCCATTGAGAAGAAGCACCAGGGTTAGACACCCTCCATCAAATTGGGTCAATACCAGAGTCTACTTCAACTCACAAGCAGTAGCTCATCCCACCAGAGGTGTGTGTTCTCTAGCTCAATACCCACAAGAACATGTTGTGTTTATTGGCACACTGGACCAGGGATACATACCTAAAACTTATGAAGAAGCTATGGAGCATAAGGTGTGGAGAGACTCAGTGGGAAATGAAACCAATGCCATGATCACCAATGACACTTGGTATGAAGCTGAACTTCCAAAAGGGAAGAAGGCAGTGACCAGCATGTGGATTTTCACCATCAAATACAATGCAGATGGTACTGTGGAGAGGTGCAAAACTAGATTGGTTGCAAGAGGATTTACCCAAACTTATGGAGAAGATTACCTTGACACCTTTGCACCAGTGGCAAAACTTCATACCATACGGATCATCTTATCTTTGGCAGTAAACTTGGAATGGGATCTATGGCAAATGGATGTGAAGAATGCTTTCTTGCAAGGAGAACTTGAGGATGAAGTCTACATGAAGCCACCTCCAGGCCTAGAACACCTAGTCAAACCAGGAAATGTCCTTAGACTCAAGAAGGCTATCTATGGGTTGAAGCAATCACCAAGGGCTTGGTACCACAAGCTCAGTACCACACTCAATGGAAGAGGGTTTGTGAAATCAGAAGCTGACCATACTCTCTTCACTCTCACCAGCTCACAAGGCATTGTGGTAATCCTTATATATGTGGATGATATCATCATCACTGGAAGTGATAAAGAAGGTATTCTCTCAACTAAAGTCTTTCTTAAAGCATCATTTGATATCAAAGACTTGGGTGAGTTAAAGTACTTCCTTGGGATTGAGATATGCCGATCTAAAGAGGGGCTGTTTCTGTCTCAAAGGAAGTACACACTTGATTTGTTGAGTGAGGCAGGTGACTTAGGTGGAAGAGTAGCCAAGACTCCACTAGAAGATGGATACAAAGTCTTACGTGAGGGGGAGATAGAGAACAAGACATATGAAGATGTCAAGAGATATAGGAGGATGGTTGGAAAGCTCATCTATCTTACCATCACAAGGCCAGACGTGTGTTTTGCAGTGAATCAAGTCAGCCAACATATGCAAGCACCAAAGATACACCATTGGAACATGGTGGAGAGGATCTTGAGATACCTAAGAGAGGCACCAGGACAAGGAGTTTGGTTAGGCTGCAACCAGAGTACTGAGATTGTTGGATATTGTGATGCAGATTGGGCTGGAGATAGAGTGGACAGGAAGTCCACAACCGGCTAATGCACTTTCATTGGTGGCAACTTAGTAACTTGGAAAAGCAAGAAGCAGAAGATTGTGTCATGTTCAAGTGCAGAAGCTGAATATAGGGCTATGAGGAAGCTTACATGTGAGCTCATTTGGATCAGGAATCTACTTAGAGACTTGGGAATTGAGACCACAACTCCAATCACCATGCACTGTGATAATCAAGCCGCAATTCACATAGCATCCAACAATGTGTTTCATGAGAGGACCAAACACATTGAAGTGGATTGTCACAAGGTTAGACAAGCTGTGGAGCAGAAGATTATATTGCCTTGCTACACTAGAAGTGAAGATCAACTAGCTGACATCTTCACCAAGGCAGCAAGCACAAAGGTCTGTGAGTTCATCCATTCAAAACTTGGACTCATGGATCTCTCATCTCACTGATCTCTCCTCTATGAAGTATTCTACTCTTTTTCCTTGACTTGGGTTTTCTCCCATTTGGTTTTACCTAGTTAAGGTTTTAATGAGGGAATGCTTCATAGCTTCCAAGCTTGACTTGTTCCACATGGTCAAGCTTGAGGGGGAGTGTTGAGATGAAGCAAGAATAAATAGGGAAAAGGCAGAAGTTCAAGTTAGCTTGGGAGGCAAGTCTGTCCGTACAGCTTGACCTAAGAGTGGCTTGGAAGGCAAGTTAGGGTTGAGGACGAATTTAAATAACTTCTTCTGGTCTCTTTGTGCTCTGAATAAATTAAATAAGGGGAAACAAGTGGCTGGAGCCGTTGGAGTGTGGTGACAAACCAAAGTCACATGTTTGGCCAAGGAAGAGAGAGAGAATGGAGCTGTCCCTTTCTGTCCAAGCTGAACGTGCCCTGACCCATACCAGAGACCATCCAGAGTTAATTTGTTTATTCATTTCTTATTGTCTTCTCTTGTGTCTATTTATGTAACTCTTGGACCAACTAAATGTGCAAGGAAATCAGTTCCTCTTTATTCTGGTTCTCTCTCTCTCTATTCTCTCACGAAATATATCTCTCTCTCTCATGTTCTTGCTGTGTTCTTCATTAAACTCACATAAACTCTCTATAATTCTCTCATTCTTACAATTTTGTTGTGGTTTACTTTGATGATATCCTGGTCTATAGCAAAAGCTTTGAGGAACATTTAGGCCATCTTAAGGCTGTCCTTGATGTTTTGAGACATGAGAAACTTTATGCTAACCTTAAGAAGTGTACCTTCTGCACGGATAACTTTGTTTTTCTAGGATTTGTGGTAAGTGCAGATGGGGTTAAAGTGGACGAGGAGAAGATTAAGGCCATCAAAGACTGGCCAAGTCCAACCACAGTAGGAGAAGTAAGGAGCTTCCATGAACTTGCTGGATTCTATAGACGCTTTGTGAAGGATTTTAGCACCATAGCAGCCCCTCTGACTGAAGTTGTCAAGAAAGATGTTGGATTTAAATGGGGAGAAGCACAAGAAACCGCCTTCCAAACACTTAAAGAGAAGCTTACTCAATCTCCTCTCCTTATACTTCCTCATTTCTCTAAAACATTTGAAATTGAATGTGATGCCTTAGGGATTGGTATTGGTGCTGTATTGATGCAGGATAGGAAACCTATAGCATACTTTAGTGAAAAACTTGGAGGCGCAACCCTCAATTATGCTACCTATGACAAGGAGTTGTATGCATTAGTGAGAGCTTTACAAACATGGCAACATTACCTCTGGCCCAAAGAGTTTGTGATCCACACGGATCATGAATCCCTCAAGTATCTAAAAGGACAAAGCAAGCTCAGCAAGAGACACGCAAGGTGGGTGGAGTTCATTGAGACTTTTCCCTATGTCATCAAGTATAAACAAGGTAAAGAAAACATAGTTGCTGATGCACTATCACGAAGGTATGTATTCTTGAACACTCTTGATGCCAAGCTCTTAGGATTTGAGCAACTCAAAGGTATGTATGAAACTGATAAAGATTTTGGGGACGCATACAAATCATGTGAAAAATTTGCTGCTGGGCATTACTTTAGACAGGATGGGTTCTTATTCTATGACAATCGTTTGTGTGTGCCTAACTGCTCTTTGAGAGATTTTTTTGTCAGGGAATCTCATGGAGGAAGCCTCATGGGGCATTTTGGAATTTCCAAGACCCTTAAGGTTTTAGAGGATCATTTCTTTTGGCCACACATGAAGAGAGATGTTGAACGAATCTGTGGAAGGTGTGCAACGTGCAAACAAGCTAAATCTAAGGTTCAATCTCAAGGTTTGTACACTCCATTACCTATTCCTTATCATCCATGGAATGATATCTCTATGGACTACATTGTAGGACTGCCTAGAACTAGAACTGAAAAGGATTCTATCTTTGTTGTGGTAGATAGGTTTTCAAAAATGGCACATTTCATTGCTTGCCACAAGACTGATGATGCATTGCACATAGCCAACTTGTTCTTTAAAGAGATAGTCCGTTTGCATGGCATGCCTAGAACTATAGAGTCAGATAGAGATGCTAAATTTCGAAGTTATTTCTGGAAGACCCTTTGGTCTAAGCTAGGTACTAAGTTATTGTTCTCAACCACATGCCATCCACAAACTGATGGACAAACCGAAGTAGTCAATAGGACACTAGGAACTCTTTTGAGTTCTAGAAAACCTTAGAAAAGTTCTTTGCAAGTACCACCTTAGAAAAATCTGTTAATCTTAATCTACTCGTGTTCAAATTGATTAACAAGATTAACAGATGAAACAAAGTTCATTAGTCTGGATGGCAAGAAGAAGCCTGAGATGGTACAACAGATTCATGAGATAAACCTAGCCGCCTAAGTTCTTTGCTCCTTAGATCACTTTGTTTCATCTGTAAATCTTGTTAATCAATTTGAACACGAGTAGATTAAGGTTGTTTAGGGTGCTAGAAAACCTTAGAAAAGTTTAGACAAGATTTGAAGAATTTCCTTTTTGCTTAAAAATCGGATACCCTATTCCTATTTACCTAGCCGATTTATCCTTTTTGCTTTTGTCTTGCAAAACAAGCTTGATTTTGTGTTCTTCTTTTTTTCTTTTTGCTTGTCTTGTTTACCTAGAACCCTTTTACTGGTTATATTGTTTTCCTTTGTGCTGGAAGCGATGGGATCTGAGTCTGAAGAAGAAGCTGAACTCGTCAGGAAGAACAAGCTTCTCATGGAGGCTATGACGGCTCAACTTAATCAGAATATGGTAGCAACCATGACCGAGATGATGAGGACCAACCTCAGTGACATCCGGAGAGACCTCAGAGAAGAAGTCAGAAGAGCTACTAGTCAAGTTCCAAACCGAGAGACTAGGAGAGAAGAGAGAACTCATGCAACTCGCCAAGAGCATGCTGGTTATGAGGAGACTGACAACGAGTATGAACATATCAGTTCATCATCAAGGCAAAGCCAAAGAAGACATAGGCGTGTCCAAGAAAGAAGGATAAACCAGGGAGATGAGCTTGCTGGTTTGAAGATAAAGATACCCCCATTCCTTGGCAAAGCTGATCCGGATGCCTACCTTGAGTGGGAGAAGAAGATTGAGTTAGTCTTTCAGTGTAAGCAGTACACAAACCACAAGAAGATTTAGATTGCTGCCACTGAGTTCTATGACTATGCTCTAAGTTGGTGGGATCAGTACATCACAACTCGTAGGAGGAATGAAGAGGAACCAGTAGAGACTTGGACAGAGATGAAGTCTATCATGCGCAAGAGGTTTGTTCCAAGTCATTACCACAGAGACTTGCACCACCGGCTCAGGAAGCTTACTCAAGGTTCAAGATCAGTGGAAGAGTATTACCAGGAGATGGAGTTGCTCATCCTGAGGGCTAGCATATCAGAAGATAGAGAAGCCACCATGTCAAGGTTCCTCTGTGGTTTAAACCGAGAGATACAAGACAATGTTGAGATGCAACATTATGTGGAGCTCGAAGAGATGCTACACAAAGCTATTCTTGTGGAGCAACAGCTCAAGAGGAAGGGACATTCACGCAACCACTATGGCTCTAACCGGTTACACAACACCAAGGAAGAGAAGTCACCTTACCCTAAGGAGTCTAAACCGTTCCAGAAGGACAACATGTCCTATCCAAGAGAAGAAACCAAACCAAGCAGTGCTCTTGACAAGGGCAAATGCAAGGTTGAAGCTTCTAGTTCCAGAGCTCGTGATGTCAAGTGTTTCAAGTGCCAAGGAAGAGTTCATTATGCCAATGAATGTACCAACAAGAGAGTCATGATCTTGCTGTAAAATGGTGAGTATGCCTCAGAAGATGACAACACCGAGTCTGACCAAGAAGAGAGTGAAGAGGAGCATGAAGAAGGACCAGTCCAGGGGAAGCTTTTAGTAGGGGAAGTTTTTAGTAGCTAGAAGGCTTCTAAGCTTGCAAAACAAGACTGAGGCGCTAGAGCAACGTGAGAACCTATTCTACACCCGGTGCTTGGTCCAAGGGAAAGTGTGCAGCCTCATTGTTGATGGGGGCAGTTGTGTGAATGCTGCGAGTGAAACTATGGTCAAGAAATTGGGATTGAAGGT
>CAJHQP010012232.1:0-12676 GCA_905132765.1 Moricandia arvensis
GGAATATCCTGAGGCCCATGACGGCCCGTGTTGGCCCGAGAAGACTTAAAGGCCCGAGAGCCACAAGGCTTACATTGATTAACAAGTTGAATTATAAAGAGAGGAAAACCAAGAAAGAGAGATGAGTCATGAATGAAGATTCGCGAGACATGCGTACATGTAAAGTACGTATAGCAGTTTAGAACATTAGGCCATGATTATTCCTGAAACTGTTATATGTATAACCATGTATGAAGTTTCTCCACACAGATTTTGGTCAATGAGATCCGCAAACAATACAAAAACTAACCAAAATCAATTTTAAATTTATTACTTTTGTAACATGTTCCTATGTATTTATGGGAGTCCAAATCCTTTAAACCCCCTCTAAGAACTTCTCCTCCAATAAAAATGGGGATTTTAGAGAAAGTTTAAAGGGTTTAGGCCCCACAAATACATAAGAGCAGGTTACATAGATCGTGACTATGATTTACCAGATCGGGACGCAGACATATAGTACGTACTGAGTTTGATATGTCATGTATTATCGCTGATGAGCATTACACAATCTTCGAGGGTAATTAGGTGCTATCACTACAATAATTTTCAAAATCTTTAGAAAATGGGTTAATTAATCAAAATATATATTATATTTTTTATTAAATTAACTACTAAATTAATTAGTACTGCAGAAACGAACATTTTCCATTACTTCTTTAAATGAAAAATACAAATTACCTAATATAATTAACATATATATGACAATTAATAATTTTGAATAATAAAAATTTAATAATATTTTTTATATTTTTCATCAATTTTGTTTAATTTATATTATTAAAAAATTAAACAATCACATTAACTCTATAGTAAAAAAAATCTTGATTTTTCTTCTTATATGTTATATTTTGAATTTTTTAAAACAACTATAAATTACTAAATTTTTAATATCTTACAATTAAAATTTTAAGCACAATGATCTTACTTTTTTTGTTATAAAAAGATACAAATAATCATAAAAAATCATATGAATATAAAGTATCATTTAAATAGATATTCATATTATATATATATATATATATATTAATATCGTTTAAATTAAACTATATACCATATAAAATAGGGAAATTGTCAAAAATATCACTTTTCTTCTACCACTTTTCACTTTTACCTTACTCACTTTCACCCTTATTTTTTAAAAGGAAAAAACACACTCATAACCCTTGAGTTAATTAATCTAAAACTTAGGGTTTAGAGTTGAGGGATGGGGATAGGGTGGGGTAGAGTTTAAGAATGTAAAATTTAGGATTCTAATTAGTTTTAAAAAAATCCCCTTAAAAATGATATTTATGAAAATGTCTCTTTAATTAAGGTAAAAATGAAAAGTAATACAACAAAAGTGGTAAATTTGAAATTCTCCCTATAAAATACATAAATATGTTAATTTCATAATTTGCAATGAAACTGTATTGAGACCTGAATATTTTAATTTTGAAATTTGAAATGGATTTCTTAAAAGAGTATTAATTATTAAAACTTTTAATAATTTCACATTGAAAATTTTGTGATTATTAGTTTAAATTTTCTGTGCTTACTCCGGTTTAGTTATAGAGAAATTGTCAAAAACACCGTTTTTTGTACCCATTTTTATTTTTACTTTAATCACTTTTACTCTTACTTTATTAGAGGAAAAAACACATTTATAACACTTGAGTTAATTAATCTAAGACTTAGGTTTAGATTTGAGGGGTTTGGGGTAGGGTGGGATAGGATTTAGGAATGTAAAATTTAGGATTCTAATTAATTTTTTTTTTAAATTACCTCTTAAAAAATAGTATTTATGAAAATATCTCTTTAATGAAGGTAAAAATGAAAAGTGGTACAACAAAAGTGGTAAACTTGAAATTCTTCCTTAATATATTTATTCGTTTCTCAATTATTTAATATATTTATTATTTTATAATACGTAAATGAATACAAAATAAATAATAATATATGAAAATAATTGTATACATAATGTTCATCCCGCACAATGCACAAATCTTAACCT
This sequence comes from Moricandia arvensis, assembly GCA_905132765.1. Lineage (NCBI taxonomy): Eukaryota > Viridiplantae > Streptophyta > Magnoliopsida > Brassicales > Brassicaceae > Moricandia > Moricandia arvensis. Next base: position 2,030 of record CAJHQP010012232.1, read on the forward strand.
AGTATATAAATAAATTTAAGATATTGTAAATGGTCAAATTAACATAAAATAAGTGCTGCTTGGCATGTTTATTTATTACTGGAAAAAAAATCTAGAATTATTAGTTTTATTATCTCAAATCTATATTAAAATTATGTGTTATTAGTTTCATGATTTATAAATTTTAATTTAAATCATGTGTTATTTAATCATACATATTTACTAATGAATTTGATTTCATAATGGATTTAAATGAATTTTGTGAATTTCTTTGCTAAAAATACAAAAATTCAAATCCGAAGAAAAATCTCAAGATTTATAAAATACTAACTAAAATTTATATGTGAAATTTAAAATTTGTATGTTTTAATTGGATTTGTAAATAATATAGATTTCTAAATCAGTTAATATACATAAACCAATAACTAATAACTATATATAAGCATATGAATATACGTAGCGGCAAATAAAACAGTAGACTCAAAGTAGGGCTTTCTGAGCTATAAGCTTTTACGCAGCTTCCTACTATGGTGAGGAGAGGTCGGGGCGGAGGATTTAATAGAAGATATCTGAGTCAAGTTATGGATTCGTGCGGGAAGGATATAGCTATGGAAGAGGAAATCGTCGACGACCTCCGTTCCAGGTACGTTAATTTTGCGAGGGTGCCCCGTCAAGTACTTGTGCTCAACGTTAGACATGTCCTTAGTGCCCGAAACAACAAGCGTGCCGAAGAGGAAGACGACAAAAATGGCGATGATGGTGCTGGTGGTACCATGAAGAAACAGAGACGTGTTGATGAGAAAGAATTGAGAAACAGCCTGTGGAAAATTAAAGAATGTCGAAGTTGAGGCTGGGAAGCTAGAGTTTCTCGTCCCTCGAGTGGAACTCCTGCTAATATAGGACTACTTTTAATGACTTTGGTGGGATTAAAAAGTGTTGGATGATTTAGAGATGAATATTGTGTTCCCTTTTCTCATTCCTACACCTTTTAAGATGGAGAAGCGGATTAGGTGATGATTGTTTTACTAGTTTTTAGATTTTGGATTTGATTTTTGGTTTTTCATTTTGTAGTAGATTCTAGCTTTTTTAAAAAAACATGACTGGTTGTTTTAGATTTTGATTTTTATTTTTAAAATTAATGAAATAAAAAATGCTCTTAGTAGTAAAATAATGTATAAAATAATGTCATTAAAACACATAAAATCATTTAATAAAATAATTTAAAGCAAAAAATACAAAATACAAAATAAAACGTTCATGAATTCCATATAGATACATAAATTTAAAAATACATATATTTATGCCATAAATATTCTTTAGAATAAACTATGATTCTATGTGCAGACATAATGTTTTATATATAACTATATACTTTATATTATTAATTTTTACATATAATGTAAGACAATTCTTTCGAATAACTTTTTGGGAAATTGTCAAAAATACCATTTTTCTTGTACCACTTTTCACATTTGGGAAATTGTCAAAATAGTATTTATGAAAATGTCTCTTTAATGAAGAAAATTATCAAAAATACCATTTTCCTTGTACCACTTTTCATTTTTACATTAATCACTTCTACCCTTATTTTTTAAGAGAAAAAAATACACTTATAACCCTTGAGTTAATTAATCTAAGACTTAGGGTTTAGAGTTGAGAGGTGGGAGTATGGTGGGTTAGAGTTTGGAATGTAAAATTTAAGATTCTAATTAGTTTTACAAAAAATTTACCTCTTAAAAAAATGATATTTATGAAAATTTCTTTTTAATGAAGGTAAACATGAAAAGTGGTACAACAAAAGTGGTAAACCTGAAATTCTCCCTTTTAATGAAGATAAAAATGAAAAGTGTTACAACAAAAGTGGTAAACTTGAAATTCTCCCTAATTTTTTTTAAAAATTTTGTCACCAAAATAATACCAAAATAAAAAGAAAATGTGTGAAATAGTCCTTTTATTTTAATTTTTTAATATTTATTTTTTCAGTTTTAAAAATATTACACCACACCCCCAAAAAACCCACCCTATAGATATAAATGTATATTTACATTTTTTAATAAAAACCTTTTTGGTCAGTTTTATCTTTAGAGACTATTTCTATAACAATTTGTTTTAGAGTTATCATAGAGTATTTATCTATAATATATGTAGAAATCAGTATATAAATTGAAGTAAACTGAGTAGACATAATTTTAAAAATAAATTTTACATTTAAATATATTATATATATATTCATTAATAGTTAGCTAAAAATAATAATTATATGTGTATAATATAACAATGTATGCAATAATTTTATGTAAAATTAGAATTAAATAATATTACATAAATAATAGTTAGCAAATTTTTTTAATTAAAACTAAAATATTTATTAAATTGTGGCAAATCTAAGTCTACACTTATGGTATCGTACATAAATACTTAAGTGGAAAGTAACGTTTTTTTAAGAGATTAGGTGTATTGTAAGTGTCTTTTTGGAATATCAGATATAAGTATTTCTAGTATATCAATACTATTAATTCAGGAACTTTTTTATGAAATTACCCTTACTCTTTTTTGGTATAATATTTTTCGTGTCATCAATTTTGCCATCAAAACTATATATCAAAAAGGGTAATTTTGGAAATGAAAAGTAGACCACCGAAACTACTTACATTCTCGCCTTCTTATGTTAATTATTATCTTACGTAGAATAAATTATACTTATAAGAAATGATATTTCCAAATGATATAGAATGATTCATCTAAATTAATACTATACACCAACAAGAGATCTTACGTATAAGAAATTAACTATGCCAAGTTTTTTGTTTTTAATTTATTTGATAACATTTATATTTGTATAAACCCATGTGATTTAAATATACAATTAATGATATTTGATATCCTCAATTTCATACGTATGAGAAATGATATGTCCAATTGATATAGAATGATGCAATTAAATTATTATTATACACCAACAAGAGATCTTACGTATAAGAAATCAACTAAGCCAATGTTAATCTTACATAATTTATTTCATAACAATTATATTTGTATAAACCAATGTGGTTTAAATATATAATTGATATACCCTAATGATACCCTAAACCCTATAGTACAATGTATACCATAACGAAAAAACATGTTTTCAATCTGATTAATGTGACGGCAAAGACAAGAGAAGCTGGAAAAAAAAAACCAATGTATAATTAAAACGGTATAACCATATTAAATATTCTAAAATGAGTCATTATCACAAAATATTATTTAAAATTATAATAATATCATATTATTTTTAATTACAACAATTAACATTACTTTTTGAGATATAAAAACTGAATTTCAAAAATTGAACATATCTAAAAATATGTTCTAAATGTGAGATAAAACTGAATTATTTTAAAACATCTGTATATGTATTATGAGGCAATTATATTATTGTTATAAGTTGATACAATATAGTAGAAATCGTGTAATATAAGTTATGTAGCCATTCGAGGGGAATAAACATGATTATATTTTTGGAATTAGAGTAATTCATTTCGGATTTGATTGAAAATTATTGTGAATTGTCAATATTGAAAATTTTCAATATTGAATATCATTGTCTTAACTTCTATGAATAAAACTTCTTTTTTATGAGAAATATTAAAAATACAGTTTTTAAGTCATATATCAATCAAAATCAATAATAAAGGCATTAAGTTTAGTACATCTATTTAAAATTATACTACTATCATACTATTTTTAATTACAACAATTAACATTTCTTTTTGAGATATAAAAACTGAATTTCAAAAATTGAACATATCTAAAAATATGTTCTAAATGTGAGATAAAACTGAATTATTTTAAAACGTCTGTCTATGTATTATAAGGCAATTATATTATTGTTATAAGTTGATACAATTTAGTAGAAGTCGTGTACTAGAAGTTATGTAGTCCTTCGAGGAGAATAATCATGATTATATTTTTGAAATTAGAGTACTTCATTTCGGATTTGATTGAAAGTTATTGTGAATTGTCAATATTTAAAATTTTCAATATTGAATATCATTTTCTTTTTAACTTCTATGAATGAAACTCCTTTTTTATCAGAAAAAAATACAGTTTTTTACGCCATCTATCAATCAAATCAATAATAAAGACATTAAGTTTAGTACAGCTGTTTAGAATTATACTAATATCATACTATTTTAATTACACCAATTAACATTACTTTTTGAGATATAAAAACTTAATTTTGAAAATTAAAAGTCCGAAATAGAAAATACCATGTTTTTGTCCAACTAAACAAAACAGCCCAAAGTGAGCTATACAATTTAGATTTTGGAATTTTGAAGCTCATTGTGTATATGTATTACTAACCCATCTAATTGCGTTTATATTCTAACTTATACCCAAAATCTGTATTAAAACTCTTGACTATATTTAATACTATTAAAGTAAATTGATATAAAATCACTATGCCAAAAACTTGGACAACTTTCTCAATAACGGTGCTCGATTTAACATGAAACAGTTAGAAGTATAACTCCTTATACTCTCCATTAAAATCAAATATACTCGATTTAATATGAACCATATATGCCATCGAAACATGCATATGTAAATTTGATATTATTTGAAAAAGATACAATATCCGCGCTTCCGAAGCACGGATCAAAATCTAGTTAAATCATTAAAAGCATTCATTTTTTAGAAAAAAAAATCCTTTTTTTTGTCCTGGTCGTTATTTTATTGTAGGGGGAAACCATAAGAATGTGGACTTTGGTTTCTTAGAGAAAAGTAGTTCAAAAAATCAAAAACTAGTTTCCCTAAAACATAGTGAATCTATTTGAGCAAAATCATGATTGGCTAAAACCCAGATTTTGGAAAATCAAAAACCAAAAACCACTTCAAAAACTTTAAACAATCAACCTCTAATTCAATTATTGACTTATATGAATGGCCACGTAACAAAAGAGATGAAAATGATACTGGTTCTAGTGCTGGATATGTTCTGTCATTGGAACTACTATGTGATGCTCTTGATCCTGCTCTAAGGAGAAGTGGGCGATTCGAGCATGAGCTTGTCTCTCTTTTAGTTCAAAGACTTAGACTTGAAGGTTAATTTCGTTGACATTCTCGCTTAACAATAGGTTTTGTTGGAGGGAGTAGCTAACATGGCTGGCTGTCTAGGCATACAGAGGGTTAAAGATTCAAGAAAATTGAAACTTAAACTTTATTATGAATATTATCAAATGATTAATATTTAATTTTCAATTTTAAAATTTTTCAATTTTTTCTTTATTTAAAATTTTAATTATTATAAAGTTTAGAAATCAAATAAAAATACTTTGTTATTAAAAACTTATTAAATATGACAAAAGAGTCAAGACTAGTGGCAAAAAAATTGTTTTTACAAAAAAATATAAACGTAAGTAACAGGTTTAAACGGCATTTTCAGATTTAACGGGCTTGAAACTAGACAGGTTATAACATGTTTAACATTACATGATTTAAACTGGCAGAATCTAAATGGACCCGTATCTTGGCTGAGGTAGCCCTGCGAAGATTTGGAAAAGCTCTTTGTCAGAATGTCTATTTTGAGAAAGCAGTGAAATTAGTTAATGGATCTTTAACTCGAGAAGGTTTCTCTACCGTGCTTAATGTCACATGGGGCGTACGATGTTGGTGGACTTGACCATCTATGGCGTGTACTCATAGTCAAGCCTATCAAAATCACAGAGATTTACAAGGTTTTTTGGGGCGATTTTAGAGATATGTTTCTTGCTCTATGAACCACCGGGTTGTGGAAAGACTTTGGTCTCAAAGGCAGTTGCAAAAGAGCCAGGAGCTAATTTCATACACATCAAGGGTCAAGAACTTGTAAATAAATACGTTGGAGAAAGTGAGCTTGCTATTCAGACCTTGTTTCAGCGCGACCGGATAAGCTCACAATGTGTACTCTTCTTTGATGAGGTGGATGCATTGGCAACAAGTCGTGGGCCTTGTGGCAGAGAAGGTGGTTGGGCTGTTGAACGTCTTTTGAACCAGTTTCTTACTGAATTGGACGGTGGAGAGAGACGTAGTGTATATGTAATCAGAGCTATAAACATGCCCGATGTAATTGATTACTACTTTATGAGATTTAAGCAATCTCAGATTGACTGCTATTCCCACTCGGTAAGTCTGAAAATGGGCAATCATCCGCCCTTCGGTAAACATTCAAACTTATACGTCTATCTCACTCTTCAACTCATAGTTCTAAAAACCAGAGTTAACGGGGCTTGCATTCAACCGCATTAAACTGCTAAGAGATAGCAACTGCTAACATCTAGTCAATATACAATATTGATCCTAAGACCCGTTACGTTTGGGAATCTTGTGTACGTACCCCTCCTTAACGCGGATGATCGTATTATAGACTCCAACAAACCAAGTGTGTTTGAAAAGTACGTAGAAAGAACATAACTTATAGTGTAGGGATACATAGACATGGATGTTAATATTTAATACAGTATATAATTAAGAAGACAATGACGTATAAGTATTGTTTTGCCCAACGTTTGGTTTTGTTTGTTTGCACTCGGCAATTCATTCCTACTAGAATTATTCTTTTTATATATTCATTTTAGATGTGAAAAAGAAAACGTTTTGTATATCAAATTTATGGATGGGTTAGTTCGTTTGGTAGTGGTAGACTGGCAGCTTCCTTTTCGACTTTAGATCATTTATATTGTCCATATACGACTAAACGATTAGATTATTGTTTTTTCTATCGATTTTACTTAACCTTCGAAAAATAAAGAAATGAAAAAGAACGACGTATATAGTTTCTACATCACTAGATAAACTAGGCATTTCCATAAAAGACGACAGTACTTGATCAGTAAGTTGATAACTTGGTATGTCTTAAGGCAATATATGCATTGCACATGCAATGTATTCTTGATAATTACAAATATGTTATTAGACGGTGGGATTTTTAAAAATGATTAGCATTATATAGTGAGACTGATGTTGAGTAATATCGTTTTTGTAAGTAAATACCATTTAACTGTAAGAAAACAGCTTTTTAAAATTGTATTTTATCCAACTACTTAGTTAAGTTAAAGCTTTTTTTTTTTCTTAAGTTAAAGCTTGTATAGCTACTTTTTTTTTTCTTGTTTTAATATAAGATATATCATTTCAAAACATGAATCATCCCAGCAGTAGCAAATCCTAACAATGCCAGATTTGGACCAAATCCAATAAAACATTGGTTTTGACCTCTAAAATTTTTGACATTTTTTACATAAGTTTATGTTTCTAAATTGTGGAAAGAAATTATTTTACAAAAAAAAAATTAAAAGTGTTTATGGTCTCTAAATTTTCAGATCCTGCCATGAACCTTAATTACTGCCCAAGATTACAGAGTTCTAACCCTGAGATCAGTATGATGACATAAGGATTACATTGTCCCTGGAAACGAAACAAAACTTTGCGACCAAAGGTTGACGAGGGTCACATATGTTATACGATGGTGAATGATAACCGTAGAAACCTTGTTTTACTACAACGGAGACAACTAACATTTGTAAAAATCATAAGAAGATAAATCAAAATTATAATACTAAAATAAACGAAAAAAGAATAATTGGAGAGTTGAGATGATTGATTTTTTTAAAAAAATCTTTAAATGTTTCGTAGTGTGATGGTTGCATAGCGTTCAGTTTCTCAGGGTACAACTGCATATGTTTTTGTCTCTCATCTCCGAAAAACAAAACATATTGAACTTAACTTTTGTGTTATACTCTCGGAATCAAAGAAAAAAAAAACTAAAAAATATTTAAGTGGGAGAGAGTAAATTTTTTTTGTTGAATATATTTTTCTATAACGCTAACAAGTTATTTTATAGAAAAATAGTGAGAAGCACAAGTTTCATTTTTAACATATAAATAAAACTTCTATGATGCACTAATAAAAACTTTAATTCTTGTCAATTATTTTGTGAATTTATTTCACATTTTGACTAAAGATTAAAATAATTATTGTTTGACCAAATCAAACCAATAATATGCTTTAAATAGATTTTTATATATTTTATTAATATAAAAATCAGCATATATTTGGTTTATAAGATTAAATAAATAAACATGAAATCCAACTAACAAATTAAAACATAAATTCAATCAAATATGTAATATGTGAATTTATAATTTTCTCAAATCACATACATTTTATCTTTATTTTTTATTTAAATAAAATTCATTTTTGACATATGAAGTTTAAAAAATAATTCCACCAATAACTTTTGGCATCAGAATCAAAATGATCTCTATTTTTTGGATCAAAATGATCTTAGTTGTACAACTCTGCTCTATCATCGATTCGACTTCACATACGATAGGTGACTGAGCAACCGTACGTGTGGGTCGCCTTGTGGTATTTCAAACTTTGCAACCAAGAGTTGACGAGACTCACACGTGTTGGAACTCATGAAAATTAGTATGTCCGTAGCAACACCTCTGGACGACCGAGAGACTTTCAACTACGCTGACTTTCGATTCACCTTCACCAAACTGTCGGCGGCGATTATTTGGCTTTGGGATTTGTTTATTTGAAATACTTTGAATTTGGTTACTGAATACATTATTTAAAGAAAATGCTTAGCTGTTATATCTGTACGTTAGCTTACAAAAGAGAGACACACAAATCTTCATAATTATTTTATTTTTACCAAATCAAAAAGAGAATTTGCTTGTTCCAGATGACTCCAAAGATCGATGTCGTCTCTCTTTCCCATAACATTCCATTTGGAAAAACTAGATGTTGAAAAAAACTCTTGCATATGTATATATTTAAATATGTTTTGGTCTATTTTTGTTTTCGTGATTCAGATATTTTGTACTTGTTTCTTTGTGTATTTTGTGACATTGAATCTATTTCAGACGACGTAGAAACTAAAAACTGTACACTTCAATCATCAGTGTAAATATTTGATCTCCTGTAATAACAATATAATTTTATTTTCTGAATCACATTACATTCATTTGGTTATATAATTACTATTGATAAGTCACATTTATATAACCTAGACGCACATAACTAATCCCAAAAAATAACAAACTGTTTTCTCATAGAAAAATTTAATTCACACAAACTTATTTTATATACATAAGCAGACAATTTACGATTCAAAAGCTTGTCTTTGATCTACCATACATTTACGAACTTTATATAATTGTTACTACTATATAATATAATTATTATATAGTGCGATGTAAGAGCACCTCCAACCGTGTTCTCCTTAGCATGGAATCATAGGTAGACTTTTTTAAAAAAAATATTATTATTTTTTCTTTTTTGTTTTAAAAAAAAAAAAAAAAAAAAATTAAAAACGGAACCAATGGAAGGTCGCCACGTGTCGTGGGACCCGCAAATAGTGTAAGGATTGAGTCCTTAATCAAGGGTTTTAAAACACACACTAAGGTAAGACAAGAAGAGGAAGGTACCTGACTGGTAACATGCGAAGGCCTATATATAAACATCAACACACATCTCCCATTTCACTTCATCTAAGATATTTCATCACACTACAAAACAATCATCTTAACTCTAACTATCAATGGCTGTTTCTAAATCTCTAACAATCTCTCCAAGAAAACTCCGGTCTGATATTTACTCTTACTCCTACCAAGACAACTCTAAGCCGCCTCTGGTTATCTCTCTTCTCTCGTCTCTGATCAACCGAACTCTATCTAAGAACCAGAGGATTAGTCGGAGAGCGTCCCCGGCGCCATGTTCTTACTCCGGCAGTGCCAAAACCCATATCTTTGATTGCCATGAGATCCCTGATTTGACCATACAATCATACCTTGAGAGGATATTCCGGTACACTAAAACCGGTTCTTCGGTTTACGTGGTGGCTTATGTCTACATTGACCGGTTCTGTCAAATTAATCCCGGTTTTAGAATCAGTCTCACTAATGTACATCGCCTCCTTATCACCACCATCATGATCGCTTCTAAATACGTCGAAGATTTGTAAGTCTCAAAGCAAAGCTTTCCTATTATTTTTCCAAGAATTTTTTAATACATTAAACAAACTACTTAACTATATTCATTTTCTAATCTTTTTTTTATCTTTTATGTTTCTCAGGAATCATAGAAATTCATATTTCGCCAAAGTAGGTGGGTTAGAGACAGAAGATTTGAACAGATTAGAGTTAGAGTTTCTGTTCTTGATGGGATTCAAGCTACATGTTAATGTGACTGAGTTCGAGAGTTATTGTTGTCATCTTGAAAGAGAGGTTAGCTTTGGAAGAGGTTATCAGATTGAGAAGGCATTACGTTGCGCCGAAGAAATTAAATCCAGAAACATGGCCGCTCAAGATTCTAACCAACATCATCAGTTTGGTCGAATCTTGCAGTAGACAAATAAATTTTGTTTTTAATTAGTATTATTTTGTCGTTTTGTACTTGTGATCTTGACCATTAAACTTGTTGGTTAGAGTTTTTTGTTTTTGTGTTTTTAAGTCTTGGTGTAAATGTTTCTATAGATGTGTAGAGATGAGTAATGATGTAAAGTACGGGCATTGTATTTATATTCAATATTGAGTTTGAGAAAAAAAATTCTACAAGAGAACTTGCATGAGAACTAGGAAAAGAAAAAAAAACGTTTAAAATCAGTAAATAGCAACGGAAAAAATATTATTTGAC
>CAJHQP010012233.1:0-12676 GCA_905132765.1 Moricandia arvensis
TTTAAAAATGCCTGCAGAGAAGTCACTTGAAGCAAGTAAAAACGAGCATGGGAAATGCATGACGGCTGACACTACGTTGGCTTACAAGAAACTAACCGGGGATGGTTTAAAGAACAATGGTTTAATCTTTACCGGATATCCGGTTATAGGTAACCAAGGAAAGATTCAGACATCAGGGTCTTGCCTTTACTCATTCCTCCATGAGAACTGATGTCTCATGCCCTTGGGATCCGAGATACAACGGTCTTTTCTTCTTTGAGACAGCTGCTGTGTTCCTGGTATCTAGGTTTAGAGACTTTATCCTCGACGTGAAGAAGCTACGAGACATTGAAACCCGAAAAGACTTTGCCGGTATCGACATCTATAATGGTATCCTCATACGTTTCATCAAGGGCTCAAAGGCTTTATCTCGGCCAGGGAGAGGACTCTGTGGTCATTGCCTTTAATTATTACCGAGCGGACGATGCGTTGACCCCGAGGTTAAACCAAGATGTGATGGAGGAGATGGAGCAGATGGCGTTTTTCAAATACGGGGCTAAGCCTCATTGGGGGAAGAATAGGAAAGTGGGCTTCTTTGGCGTGCAGCAAAAGTATGGACCTAACTTTGACAAGTTCTTGGAAGTGAAGAACAAGCTAGATCCTAAGAAGATGTTCTCTAGTGAATGGTCAGATGAGATTCTTTTTGACGAGAAGGTTCCAAGTATGATGGATGTGCACTTGAAGGGAATTGTGTGTGTTCAGAAGATACGCATTGTAGCCCTTCCAAAGGTTACTTTTGTAAACAAGGTCTTGTTTATACACAAGCTAGGGTTTGCAGATTCTCCTCAGCTCAAGTTTTAATGGCTTAACTAAAACTTTGTATGTTTCCCAGTGACTAAAAGATAATAAGAATGAAAATTCATTTTCATCATGAAACTGGACTCCTCCAAGCTTATTAACAAAAATTTAAATATAGTTGCTACTAAGGTTTATTGGATCATATAATCCGTTTTATTATTATGGGCTTTTTCGTTTTTCCATATACATTTGGATGAAGATGAGAATTGATGTTTGTTCTTTGTTATTTTTTTCCTATATATTAATTAAGAAGTTATTCAAGTGACTTGTGCTTACATGTTAATCACTGATGAAGTCTAGAGAAATTTTTTATAATTTGACTGATCAATAGTTTATTTTTTAATTATTTTATTTAAATTTAAAATAATAGGTAACTCTATAACCAATTAATATCACTTACCAAATACTCTAATTGATATATAAACAATAATTTATTGTAACTAATTGTCAAAATTATAGAAATAGTAATAGTGTTTGATTAATTCTTTTTATATTTTATAATCTATATAAAATAATGATTTTTTAATAGATATCAATATGAATAATTTCATATTGTGTTCAATTTTTTTTTCATAATCTTATATATATTCATATATTAAAGTATTATATTACTTATTAATGTCTTATAATGTCCATATATGATTTACAAATCATTTATAACATTTAAAAAAAAATATTCATTATGTCTTCCAAAATCATTTTATCAAATTTAAAATTATTTATAAGAGCACATAAAAGAAAATTATAAATTCTCTTATATATTAATGAGAAGTCACTTAAGTGATTTTTTCTTACGTGTCAATCACTTATGATGTCTAGAAAAAATTGTTTATAATTTCATTGGTTGATGGTTTTTTAAGTTTACTTATTCTAATTAGATTTAAAATAATAGGTAAGTCTATAAAGCATTAATATCACTTACCAAATACTAATTGATATTGCAAAAATAATTTATGGTAACTAATTGTCAAAATTATAGAAAGAGTAATAGTGTTTGATTAATTATTTTTATATTTATAAACTATATAAAATAATGAATAATTTTTTTAAATAGAAAATCATAATAAATAATCTCATACTGTGTTCAATTTTCTTTCATATTCTTATATAGATAATTATATTCATATATAAAGTATTATATTAATTATTAATGTCTTATAATGTCTATATATGATTTATAAATCATTTCTAAAGTTTTTTTTAATAAAATATTTAGTATGGCTTCCAAAATCATTTTCTCAGAATTTTAAAATTGTTTATAAGAGGCACATAAGAAAATCCTACTATATATTAATTGAAAAGCCACTTAAATAACTTTTGCTTATGATCATAGGTGAAGTCCAAAAAAGTTGTTATAATTTGATTGGTTGATAATTTTATTAATTACTTATATCTTTCAACGCTTACTTACATCTAATAGATATAAAAATTAAAATAATTAATATATTTAAGTTTATAATTGCCATTTAGATATTTTCGGTATCCAAAATATTTCCGGTTGAATTGGATTCGGATCTGGTTATCCAAATATCAAAATTTTAGATCTATCTAAGTACTTAATCAGTTTTATTTTGTGTTTAATATTATTTTCAAATCAAGTTCTGTTTGGTCCTTCAAATCCATATATTCTACCCAAACTTATTTTGTTCTACTAATATAAAGCAAAATAAAATAAATGTATTACAAAAAATTGGGTTTATTTTACATAAATGATTATTAGACCATACTTTAAAAATATTAATAAAAATAGTCGGGCGTCATGACAATATTGGTGGGCTGTTGTAAAAATGACGTAGTCTATAACCAATAATGTATGTTTTCTTATAAAAAATTATTGGTATAAAAATACGATATAATTGAGTGAAAGGGTTAGGGTTGCATTGAAAATATGTGATCTCTTCATTCGGCACATGAGTTATGTTTTTTCAATCGATTTTCGCGAATTTCTTTCCTTTTAAAGCTTTTCTGATTTCTAGTTTTTTTCTACCAATCTAATTTTATTTATAATTCTTGATGTGATACGAAAAATTTGACAAGAAAAACAATACTTGAATAAACTAAATATCCAAATTTGTGTGTGGTATTTTTCACCTCAATTTCCTTAACTATAATTAATCTCAATTATTTGTTGCATTCGAGTACAAAAACCTCAACCATGACAAAGTTCATCAAGGTACGAAACTTTCAATTTCTAAACCATTCTTATTCCACAACATTTTAGTTGATGACAAACTCTATTTTTTTTCTTTCAACAATAATATTATTCAGTAGTTGCACGAAAATAACTTTAATTCACTAATACAAAAGCTAAAATACAAAATTAAAAATGACTTGATTAAAAAATTAATATGTGAACACATTAAATTGTTTACGATAGAGTTAAGAAAAATAATGTGTAGTATGCAGAGATTTTTTTTAAAAGGAAAGTAGTAGTTTGCATTTATGTCAAAAAATTTTGTGAGAGACTGTTCTCCACTCGACGCATCAGCGTTTTTTTAAATAAAAGCTTCTGGCGAAAACACGTCACATACCTTGTGAATAAGCCTTTAAGATAAGTTTTAAAAGTGTTTCTGCTTTAATATATAGGGGATAATAATGACTACAATGAAAGTTGTCCGAAACAATAATCTACCGTGAAACAGCTTTTAACATGAGATTGCCTTGATTTAGTCAAACTATATGGATGTTGTGTTGAAGCAAACCTTTGCTAGTCTATTATGAGTTTCTTGAAAACAACAGCCTCGCTCGAGTATTGTTTGGACTTTGGTCTTGCCAAGCTAATGAAGAAGACAACACTCACATTAGTACTCGAGTTGCTGGAACATTGCAAGTCAAAAGAAAAATATCGATGGGAAAAGTTATGTTATGTGGAATTTGCTTGTATAACAACACAAACATAGAAGTACGACCCTGGCACATGACCATGACTGAACAACGTAGCTCGTCAAAGCAATAATACACATATAGCAATTGTGTAAATAACAGATCAAGAAGAAACCTAAAGACTTGTCTTTAACATTTCAGTAACAATCTGAGTTCTTAGGTCCAAGTGTGAGAGAGAGAAAAGTGGTAATCTTTTTGAAAGTGTTAAACAGACAAAAACAGAGAATCCTAATGTAAACTACTTACGCAACACAAGATTTACATTTTCTTTTTCGAAATGTTCTTGATCTCTTAAAATCAATTGTCTTCCACCAAGTTGGTAGGCTCGCTTAGAACATACTTAGGTAACTCATACTTAGCACCTGCGTAGTAAGAATAGGTACTAGTCAGGAGTATGTAACCAATAGGAACAGGGAGGCAAGTGAAACATATATGAATTTTTTTGAACCTCTCTCGTCATAGCAGATGGTGAGATCATTGTTCTGAACAATGACTCCTGCGCTGTCCACGATTGCTTGAGCAAGAGATATGTCAGCTTCAGCAGCAGCTCGAAGTGCGTCCCATATCTCTGCGATTAGTGTAAGATACAAACATTTGAATGTTAAGATGAGAGGCAAAACAACTATAAAAGAAAACAGAGAGCAGATAATTTTTTGACATAAACATTCTATGATTTCACTGATCCCTACATTACACTGAGACATTGTAATTAAAGTTCCAAGTTAACAAACATGTGAGAAAGAACAACCAAAGGGTCCTTAGCTCAGTGGTAGAGCAATTGACTGCAGATCAATAGGTCAACGGTTCGAATCCGGTAGGGCCCTCACAACTCTCTTTTTTCCCTCTTCCTATAACCCTTTTGGCAAATCCTTGAAACCAAATACTCTACTAATTACATAATCATCTTCCTATAACCCTTTTTGCAAATCCTTGAAACCTAATACTCCACTAAATACATAATCATCTCTCTTGTCTAACTCATCTCTTATAAACATTTGGGTCCTTAGCTTAGTGGTAGAGCAATTAACTGCAGATCAATAGGTCACCGTTTCGAATCCGGTAGGGCCCTCACGACTCTCTTTTTTCCCTCTTTCTATAACCCTTTTTGCAAATCCTTGAAACCAAATACTCTACTAATTCCATACTCATCTCTTTTGTCTAACTCATCTCTAAACAACAAATGGGTTCTTAGCTCAGTGGTAGAGCAATTGACTGCAGATCAATAGGTCACCGGTTCGAACCCGGTAGAGCCCTTAAAACTCTGTTTTTTTCCTCTCTCCCAAATCATTTTACTACCCTTTTTCTACAAATCCTTCATTTCTTTTTAAGAAAAAGAAAGCACCAGTCGAAAAACTGAAACCAGGCAAGCTCATGAGATAAGTAACAATTACCTTTCCTACCGCCATAGTGAGGAGCAGTGTCCCAAAACTCTTCCCTCAGTTTCATAAGCTCAGCTTTAGTGATCGGTTGGGTATGTTTCCACGGTTTCGGCTTCCTTATTTTCTTCACTGACCCTGTTAACAAACAACAAATTATCCATCTACTAATAGAAAAACACAAGACAATCTCTACTGTCTGGATATATCAGCACCACCAAACACATATGCATTCATCACTTAGTTTATTTCCTTAAGAGGAATCCAATCACAATGAGGGATGATATTACTAAGGTCAAGATACCAAATGAAGCAGTGTTTCTCAGCAACAATCTCTTATCTTTTAGGATCTCTTGCATTGTCAGGTTAGGCAAGAGACATGCACAGTACACACACATGACACGACATCTGATAACAAGCTTTGTCTGGTCCAACTAGAACATCACATAAGGCAAGAGACACATACAACATCTGAACAGTAGCATTGTCTGGTCCAACTAAAACATTACATAAATCAATTTAAACCCATCAGTTTAGATAAAACCTAAACCCTAATTTCAAAAACTAAAAAAAAAAAAACCCTACTTTCAGGGGTTAGAGGATTGAACATTTCAACACATCGATTATACATCTAGGGTTTCTAAAAATAGAAAGTCCTCTTCTTTGTCTCCTCTTCTAATCAAAACAGAAAAACGATTCCTTTTCGCCCAATCTAACTAATAAACTAAGAGAGATAATAGAGTGATGATCTTCACCTTCTCCTTGCGACTGTTTCGATCCAGCACAACCCATTTATGTTCTTGTCTTCTTCTTCTTCTTCTTCAAAATCTCAACAGGAAAGAGAGCAAATCAATTCAGGGTTTGTCGAAGCTTCATCGGAACCAATCAAATAGATTTTCTTCGAATCTTGAGACAAAGGTTAGATGTCGGTAGAACGAAGAAGACCGAGATGAAGATGATTTGTTTGATAAATAAAGGTATTGGCTTCGCTGTCTTCTCAATTAAAGGCACACCTTCAAGGGTTCTTAAATCCAATGCCAGCCACCAATAATGTTTAGCCACGTCATGGTAATTTTATTATTTTGAATGATGAATGGGAATCTATTCTTTTGTGTTGATTGATGATTATTGAGTAATTAAGTTAATCACATAACACAGGTTGAGAAACACAATAGCATATAATCAATTGATAATAATTTTATAGATTGGTGGACATTCGAGTACCCATTCAAATTTAAGTCCGGTTTATTTGGATTTTGAATTCTTGGAGTTAAAGATGTCAGTCATATTTAGGTATTTATTAATTTTAGTTAGAATTTATTTCAGATTTTTGTGGATTCGGATAACCCCGTTTAAATTATTTTTAAAATTTTTTAAAAGTTTATATATATTTTTAATTTTTTCAAAATCTAAAATAATATTTCGATGAGACAAGTAAAATTTCACTAAGACCGGCTAGCAAACTCGTGGTTAAATCCTTAACCAGAAGAATATATAATAGTCACCAAAAAAAAAAAGAGAAGAAACAGAGAAGACTAGCGTAGAAGGATGTACAATCTGTTTGCAAGAGTTTAGCAATGGAACAACGGTTGTGGCTTTAACTTGTGGACATGAATTTGACGATGAGTGTATTGTTAAGTGGTTATAGCTCAGTCCTATTTGCCCAATTTGTCGTTTCGAGTTGCCATGTGAATGATCAATAAGGATTATTGTTTGGTATAATTTTTAGTTTAGATAATTGATTAGAATTATTCTTCGTTAAGTTTTTTTTTGGCTTAATATTGAAGCTGTTGTAGATTGTTCACATGGAATCCATTGAGAATAACAAACTATTTTGTTAATAGTTGTATTTAGGCCAGATATAAGATTTTGGAGGTTACAGACATTTTCTAAACACTTTTATAATATTTATATAGTTTAGGAGACTATAACTATGTTAAAAGACCTCTAAATTTTTTAAGGACCAAAATCAATCTTGTAGGCCTATGCCTAGATCCGGCATTGGTCGTATTGGTCGTGCTCTCAATCTCCGAGCTGCGATTCTCAGTCCAATGTTGGTGAATCAAATTTAATATGAAACTAGGATTGGATCCGAGCGTCCGCGTGGATGTTTGTCTTTGATATATAGATAAACATTTAAGAAAAAATAATGTTTTTGTTGTAGATAATTACATTATGTGGATGAACATAAGAAGGGGTTTATTCCTTAGTATAAGTTTATTCCTTGGTATATTCTTTGGTATATTCTTTGGTATATTCTGATACCCGAATATTCCCTTTGTAACCCTTATATAAGGGACTTCCCTATTCATGAAATAAATAATTCATTCACAACACGTTATCAGCACGAGTTGGCTCTCATAAACCCTAAGCTAATCCGCCACCAAAACCCTAATACTCACGAAATCCCTAAACCCTAAAAGACGGCAAAGTTCATATCTCGTCCGTCAACAATATTTGTCCTTGTTCTCTAAAGCCACCGATTCCTTTTGATGGAGATAAGTTTTCTATCAAATTATTCATAAGTAATTTTGGTTGGTTTAGTCGCTTCATCATGGATCGCTTAGTTTCATTCTGTTACATGCATTTAAGTTTTTCAATTCTAATGATCTTTGTTTCAGATGTTTCAGATCTCTAATGTGTATGAAACTGTTCCTAAATCTCTACCGTCCATTACCAAACCAAGCGAGGTTTTTAAACTGAAGCGTGAAAACCTAGATATATCTCAACGTTTTTTTTAACCGGCTATCATCTCCGTTTGACCAAGCTAAGTTTACTTTCATATTCGAAAACCATAAATATTATCAAGATATATGGTCAAGAAATAATGCTCTAAGTTTGGTTTATTTAGTCAAACTTGCGCTAGAACATATACGTATCTACCTCAAATTTTAAGCTTAGTGCATAACTAATTGAATATATTATGAATGGTTGACAGTTGTTCGGTACACATATATGGATATAAACATATGCTTTATTGTATATAGGTTACTTCTTTATTATTTAGTATTTTAAAGCATTAATCGATTTACCAAGAATAAAATAAAAAATTCGTGATACTGAAATCGTTTGATTTATAAATAATTGGTTTAATTAAAAAATTAGTTTGGTCACAATTTTCCTGCCTGATATTTATCGGTATATAAATAGATAATCATATAGTGTTGATAGTTTAAAATCGCTTCATTATGTATTGGTCCTATTGGCTTGTTGCTTACTCTTCCAATTGGTTAATTATTGACTATCAACTTATGCTACAATAGAGACTATATATCTAGGATCATCTGGTTTGAAAAGAAAAATGATTCAAGTTGTTTAAGATGATTATTAGTTTATATGGGCACATGTTTTATATTAATGTACTAACTTAATAGCCATATTTATATGAGCAAATTCTAAGAGTTTCAGGATTTTTTTTGACTCTCTTTAAAAGAGAAGATATCGTGTGAGACTATAACCAACCGTGAAACATGAACAGTTGGATTGCACTTTTATTATTAGTAAGTTATTTATTTTTCATGCTTTATATACAAGGTTAATTAGATTTTTATTATTAAAATAATTTACTATTTAATAGATTATATGAAAACCTTGTTAAATAGCATGAAAGTAAGGATTTAGTCCATATAATGATTACCAAAAGAATATTATTTATTTCATGATATAATAAGATGCTTCTGCTAATACCTATTTTTTTTATATTATTTCAAATAATTTTATTATTACGTTTCATTACCATTATATATATGAGAGTTTTTAAGTTAAAGGCTTGACTTTAAAAGATTCATAAGTTTGAAAAAAAAAATCCAAAGAAAAGTCTAGTCACCAGAATGTGATTATTCAAAACTCATTATGAATTTAAGCTCATTAATACTCATTAATTAATTAATACTCATTAATTGTTTATCTTGGTTGCATGAATTCTAAATTCTTGGATTGATTGATTATGTGGTTGAATTCATAACTATTCGAGCTATATGACTCGACCAACCAATATATCTTTGAATTATAAGGCCTCGAAGCCTTATGAAAATATAAATGATTTCTCATAAAATGACTAAGAAAATGGTAGTTTATCTATTATAAAAGACCACGGCCAAGGCATGGCCTTAAAGGTCACGAATTTGTTCACCCTATCTAAAGACCCATTGAGTCTTAAAGACATAAGCATAAATGGTTTCCAGATTGGACCAATGGGAAAAAGAAACAAAAGATCCTTCAGATCATCAGAAAATCGCCTAAGGCCTTATAAGAAAGTGGTTAAGACTATACCTAAAAGATCTACTGATAAAGACTATGCTAAAAATCAGTATGATAAAGGCTTAAAGCCATGGTAACCAGAAAGGTTGGCCCACTAAATTTTGAACTTAATGGCATGACTGAACTAGCCATCCATGTATGAAACTTGATGCAATAATGATTGTTAAGGCACGGAAGAGTTATCCCGTTGGATCTCACGTTGTGTAACATGTGCACAAGGGAAACTTACAAGGCTTTATTGTCCCAAGCACCACGTGATGGTATGTCCATGAGGGGGAGAAAGGATAAACCATAGTCCATGAACATACTACAAATCCGTGGTACAATGTCTGCAACCATAAATTATGAATACCACATAAGGCTATTACCTTATGCTTGGGGGACACATGGAATTACATGTACAAGATTGATAAGCATCAGGCCATATAAGTAAGCATAGATATTCCCATCTCAAATTAAGGGTCATGAACCAGACACATACATATAAGGAGAATCTGAACCACCACAGACATATGTGCCATCTAAGATAAAACCTCATAAGAGAATTGGGAATATATTGTTGGATAAATAATGTCTTTCTCCACGTGTTTGAAGTATGTTGAGGCCAAACATAGGTGATCTAATAAGTGGCCAAGAACACAGGTTGCAAGAGATAGTAATATGTTTATCCAACATTAAAAGGAGAAAGCTATAAGCTGGTAAAGAATTAAAGAATGATAGAATGATATTAACCATCATTGTCTAGGCAAGATCCTCGGACCAGGATTATGATTTAAGACGTCCAAAGTAAAATATATAAAGATTATGCAAAGCTAGCTAAACAGATGCCAGACCACTTTGACCCGAATGAAATGACTAAGTCATATATATATAGACCAGCTTGGCACCACGAAATTTGATGTCCTAGGGAGACACAATCAAGTTGCTACAGAGTCTATACATGATAGACCAATAAGTTCCAAAATAAAAGGAACCTCGGATAAGAACAAAAAAGGTGCATATAGACAAATCCGAGGTCACTAAGGGAAAACCAGTCCAGACATTGAGAAAAGGCTGCCGCAGCTAAACATCTAAGGTACCATGACCATGTAGCTTGGGACGCCAAGCTGCTAGGTATTGAAGGTCCTAGATAACAGATCTCAAATCGATTGAATCATGTCTGGAATACAATGGAACGCAGAAAGGGTATCGATACCAATGATGTAAGAATGCGCAAGATAAGTAGCACTTGATCATACAGATATTAGCGAGGATCATGAACCCACGTAAGAGTACTCATAAACATTATAAGGGACGTGGGATAAGAGTATATAAGAGTGATGAGCGTATTGGCCATATAAACGCCATCAGACATAAACCAGTGATAAACAGGTCTTGTGAGAAAGAAAATCGTGAGAGATAGGACATGACCACGTGGCCTTAAAGGTGCTCATGTTCCTACTTAAAGCATTCAAGCATAGCTTGTTACACAAGGACACTTACAGAGACTAAGGAACAGACTATAAGGAGATTTACTCCTATGTGGTGAAAGCTACTACATAAACTCGAATTGATAAAATCTGGTCATAAGAAACTTGAGGTTAGATTGACATCTAAGGATGTATTAAGTAGCATATGGTTCACTGGATAAAGATTATAAAGGTACCAAGAAAGATGAGAAAGAAGTTTTCTCAAGAACAGCATTGTTTTCTAGCTGTTTATGGACTGAACAAAACAGCTGTACATTAGATGATGGACTAAGTGATACTTAGTAAAAGTGTTCTGTAAGAACCATCAGTCATATACATATATATTCTCTCTTACAAGAGAAGTTCCTTGTGTTTTATATTGTCCATAGAAAAGTTAAATGGTTCAGGTCATTGGTTAATCCTTAGACATACCATGTTATATGTGGTGATCAACACGCCCTTACCATATATAATAGAATGAGGAATGGCCGTGGTAAGCCATCTACCCCACACCTCAGGTCCAAGCCGACCATGACTATGTCCGGACATCGATCCTAGCTCAATCTTTCATATAGCAACCAGAGATGAACTTAGACCATGGTATGGCTTTTAAGGCACTGACTATCAGTATACATATTAGTATGCATGGCTTACATTATAGCTGATAGAAAGAAAGTTTTAAGGAACCAAAGACAGTAGGCCAATTGTATTTATACACCACCACGTATGAACCATGTTGTTGCAGCAACATTAGGTTACCACATCTCAGCCACTCATTCGCGAGTTATTAAGCATGAATGGACAAGGTCCATGACCTAGTATATAGGTCTTAGCACGTGGTGAAGTCCAAAATAAAGAAAGGTCATAAGGTACCATCGAATCATAAGTGTGGACTGCAATGTTTTGTTAACTAGATTTTCAGTGCCATTGGAGCTCTGATATATTTGACTAGCCACACTAGGCAGATATATCCTTTGTCGTCAACTCCTATCAAGATTTAGTTCTTGTCCAACCGAAGCATTGGAATAAGATTAAAACACATATTTCGTTACAATAAGGATATGAAGGATCTTGGTTGTTTTATACACAATCCAAAGAAATTTTAGTTGGCTTTTGCTGATGAGGTTATCTATCAGATCCACATGTTGAAAATCTCAGACATGATATGTCTTTACCCATGGTGGACTGCGATCTCTTGGAGATCTATGAAGCAATCTATTGCAACAACTTCGTCCAACCTGCTGAGATCTACGCCATACACGAAGCCAACAGAGAGCTCGTGTGGTTGAGATCTATGACTCAACACATTGGCATGGATAGTGGTCTTATTACAGAGCATTGGCGCCGACTATCATGTATGAAGGATAATACAGCTTGCATAGCTGCTCAAGGAAGGATACATCAAAGGAGACAGAATCAAGCACATCCTGCCAAGTTCTTTCATACACGAGCTACAAAAGGCAGGGGAGGTCTAGTTGTCCCATCCGTTCCAGCGAGAACTCAGCTGATCTATTTACCAAGTCATTGCCTACAACGACCTTCAGAAGCTCATCAAGATGATAGGCATGCGCAGGCTGCAGGAACTTCAAGGAGTTCCAAATCATGGGGAGTAGTTTGTGTGTTGTACTCTTTTTCCTTATCTGTGGTTTCCTTTTTCCATCCTGGGTTTTGGTTTTCCTAGAAGTTTTAATGAGGCAACATTAAGCACACTACGAGCTCTATAGATATGTCATCAAGGGGGAGTGTTGTAGATAATTACATTATGTGGATTGAACATAAGAAGGGGTTTATTCCTTAGTATAAGTTTATTCTTGGTATATTCTTGGTATATTCTGATACTCGAATATTCCTTTGTAACCTTATATAAGGGAC
>CAJHQP010012234.1:0-12673 GCA_905132765.1 Moricandia arvensis
AAGCGTATAGTTACCAATACACTTCCCATTCCTAAATGCTAGCTCAATGAGGCCCTATAGCTAGCCAAAGATGAGAACAAGCCAATGTCGCTCCAATACTCTCAAGATTTTGCACATGACAAGCTATCTATAAGAGGCCTCACTCAAGCAAATTCGATTGCGGTCCAAAGGAATGGTTAGGGTTAAAGGGTGGGGAGGTGCCTTTTGGGTTTCCAAAGAGTGATGCAATTGATAAGAAAGACAAACCCAAAAGTTCATAGAATCCATGATCAAGCAAACAAGAGTCCATAAGCAAGATAGATTAAGTTCATTAAGCTACGATTCAGTTTGGAGTTGGATTCAAGAACAATGTCGATCTCAAGCAAACAACCAGTTTCAAGAAGAGTTTTCAAGGCTCGAAGCTTACAAGCTTTTCAAGAGATGCTTAAGCTATTTGCTATGATTAGCTAGGATGTCATTTTGAGTTCTAGGCATGCGTTCTTTATGAGGCAGCACAATCCTTGCTCCCTATGCAATATGAATGCAATCTATATGCTCTAGACTCGATCCTAACAATGAAATGATGCAACCTAAATGATTTTTTTTTTTAAAGACTTTGTTTCATTGTAAAAGCTTGAATCTTTTGAATCATTTAAGGAAGTTCTTCACCTTATATCTTGTTTCTCTTGCTCATTAAAATGATTAACCTTGAATCTCATATAGATTTAAGGTTTATCATGGAGTTCATTGAGTAGACATTCTTAGATTCATGGGTTAAGTAGATTAGGGTGATTAGGTGAATGTTTAGGATGATTCTTGCTTGATTAACTTTGTTCTATGGCTTATTAGGTGATTTTAATGCTAGGTTAAGGTTGGGAAATCTAATCTAGATCATAAGTAGTTTCACGCCCGGAAGGTGTTCGATGAAATGCTTGAACAACCTAGTATTGTCCTATACATGCTTGGCCAACGGGAGTTGTTGTCAAGATGTTTAGTGGTTAGTAGACTTGTGTTTTATGCATGCTTGATTGGGTAAGGCCAACGGGAGTTGATGTCTAATTCATGATTAGCATAGGGACTATTGTCACGGGAGTGGATTAGTCTATTTGAACGAGATTTAGACCTATAGACTTGTTAATTATTTTGTTTGAGCATCCTAGATTGAATCTTGATCACCCGATATCGATGATCTTACCCATGGATCTATCCTTAGCTATTGATTTAAAGTTTGATTCTTGCGCTTGTTTCTTGTTAGGATTTGAGATCACTTTGTTTATAATTCTAGGAGTTTAGTTTGGTACAAATCACCCATCTTCTTCTATTTGCTTAGATTAAGAAAGTTTGTGTATTCTTAGTGTTATAGATCATTAGTTCCCTGTGGTTCGACAATCTTAAATACTACATTGATTTGCTCTGAGTACTAAAAACCCTTATCAAATTTGGCGCCGTTGCCGGCAACGGTGCCAAATTTGATATGGACTTTTTACAATCCAAGATCAAAGTAGTAAAGATAGTGTCAATCCGATCCTAAGTGATTTCAAGCAATGAGAATACAAGTTATGCTTAATCTAAGTGCAACAAGGTGTGTGTGATATCAAGTAACAGTTCACTAAATGAGTGATCAATAACTAAACTTGTAAGTAATATGATTAAAGAGGACTCATGGGCTTAGGCAATTGATTTCAAGTGATTAAGTTCCAACCTATGGGTTTCAAGCTTTCAAATCAAAGACTTCCTTAAGTCTAGACACTAAGATAGATTAGTTCTTTCCCAAGATACTAATCCCTATGCAATTGTGAATCAAGCATCAACTCCCGTTGGCTTGATACACTCAAACATGCATGCTAATCAAGTCTAATAACTATCTAGTACTCCCAACATCAAATCCCTTTGGTTGGTTGTGCTAGAGCCTAGATGAGCTGGTTCAGACATTTCATCAATACACTTCAATTCTCAGTTCAGATCAAGCTAGAAGACACAGAGATTGGTTTGTATAGAAACTAAATGATGCAGTAAAATGTATACTATAAGAGAAAAGCGCTAGGCATTAGGTAATTCGCAGGAAATTAGATCATGAATGCATATATTTTGTCAGAGAATTAATGAAGAACCCTTCTTAAAATCATAACGTGTTTTATAATCTTTCCATTGTGTGACTCCAATTACTACATCTAAACAACCTAATAAACTAATTGTCTTTGACCTAAAGAGGTTAAACACACAAAAATAACAAGTTATGATATGTCCATAAACGGCCTTAACATCAACGTTTGCATGCTAAGGAGACTTTGCTCACAAGGGTTTATTTCAGACAACTATACCAACTTTCGCTACCTCTAATCAACATGAGATCAATGAACGAAATGGCTAATCAAGTTCAAGCAAGAAGAAAATCTAGGTGAAGAACTCTTATGTAAATTCTCTAATCTATTAGCCCTAAACAGTCAATCTCCTTAGTTTCTTCGATAACCTTCAACCTAACAATGGAACTACTTAAACATGGATGTAGAAACGCAAATCAATATAGGAAACATCATTAGATTAAAAGATAAGCAACTATGGTTCATAAAATAACCTACCGTCTCCTCTCAACTTAGAAACCTAATAACTTATTGAAAAATAAAGCGTAGCTTTCTAATTTTCGTCCTAAGGGTATTTATTGACAATGGGACACTTTTGCGAAAAGGTAAAAAAACTAAAACATGAGAAGGAAATTTTAGCTCAGCTTCCGCATGTCCCGTCGATCGATCAAGATTTGGGAACGATCGATCCACTTTTTTCTGACGAATCTCTTTGCTCTCGACCGCTGTTTGGTCGATCCATAATACCAATCGACCAATCACATTGTTTGGATGGATCAATCCATTTTTGTGACGATTCCCAATCGATTGATGTGGTCGTCAAGGTCAACCACTTTGTTGTTCTTCACTGGATCGATTGATTCAGTTTTGTTCTGGAATCGGATCAATCGATCCTATGATGCTCTACACTTTTATTGCTTTAAATCATCACAAAAATCCCTTGAAATCTTCGTAAAGTTTCACCAAAGTCACACCTATAATAGCTGAAAACATAGATATAAAACTCCAAAAAGCATAGAAAACTACTAAAAACTATATTGATAAGTACTAAAAACTATTATATATCACATTAAAAAATAAAATAACACTGATAAAATTAGTAAACTATATTTTAAGTGAAATTCTTTTATAAAATAATATAATCATCACTCGTTGAAATAGCCGATATATATAAAATTTATCAGCTATATCGAGTTTATGGATAAGTCAGAGTACAACCCTACTAAATTACATATTAACTTGAATTCATCATAAATTTACTAAGTTACTGTTTATATATATATTTGGTGGAATATAACTTTAAGTGGTATCCGTTTACAAAATCACATAACTACAATTTGTTTATATATCCAGTAAACACTAAAATAAAATATAATCTAACAAATATAATATTTGGATAAGTCAAATTATAACTATGATTAATCACATATTAACTTACAAGTTGTACTTAAACTTCATAACCAGATTATGTAGCACCTCTCTCACTACAAAACAAACGAGAGTCGGTTGACTCATCGTCAGAGGAATAACAAACTGATGAATGCGGAAGTCCCTTTGATCCAATGGTTTGATTAAGAGTTTATTAATGCTTCTACACCATGAAATCTATGTTTCAAGTCCCAAAAAACGGAAGTATGGAAAATAATAGAAAGAAATGTTACAAGAGATATGCATCATGACTCAAATAATACTGTCAAACGTGGATCCTATAGAATAGCTCAGATGCTGCAGCCAGACGTGATTCTTCATAAAGTAGGTAAAATTATAATAAAACTATCAAATACAGAATTTTTTGTAATATGTTTCATAGTTTGTAATATCATATCAACCAGCTTTACAAACAAATCTGATGAATATATCTTAGACAAAGTTCAAGCGTTTGGAAAATCTCTGATGCTTGACTGTCTTTATTTTATAATTGGCTTATGCCTTGTATGAAAGAGCGAAAAAATTTGCTATATATATTTAGCAATGTAATCTCAAGAATTTACACAAAAGATCACTCCTTTTATATCATTCTACCAGTCAATCTCAATGGTGAATGCCAAGAATGGACATGGTGTGAGCATATGATGAAACGATTGATATTAAGAGGTCAAAGAAGAGGGAAGTTGTTAGAAACTTTCATCGTCCGCTCCCGTAGACGACTGAGTGAGTCATAAACATAGAGTTGTTGGATGAGGAAGAAGATAGTGACAGTGAAGGGAGCATGAGCTGTGCTTGTGAAAACGCCAATGGAGCAAGAACTCCAATTCCAGGAGAATATGGCCAAAACTCCGGTAAAGTTAGGTTTCCGTTTAAGTATTGCACCACTTGTTCCATGGACGGTCTTGCATCTGGATCAAGGTTTGCACAAAGCAAACCCACTTTCATAACCCTCTCCACTTCCTCTAATGAGAATTCTGTCAACCTTGAATCTATAGCATCAACCAAAGAAAACCTTCTCCAGCACTCACAAACCCATTTAATCACAAAACGTTTTTCAGCCGACAAGCCAAGTTCCACAGGTCTCCTCCCACTAAGTTACTTCAAGCAAGAAAACACCAAAGGCATATACATCAGTTGCAGTGGAATGTCCCATTGTAGTAAGCTCAGGTGCCATGTAACCAACAGTTCCAACTGCAGCTGTTGTGGTTGGATCAGTCCCTCTGTCATATAATCTGGACATACCAAAATCTCCCAACCTTCCATTAAACTCCGCATCCAACATAATGTTAGCAGCTTTGATATCTCTGTGTATAACAACTTGGTCAGCTTCTGTGTGTAAGTAACTAAGAGCTGCCGCGATGTCTTTGATGATGGCAAGTCTTCTCCACCAGGGGAGAGTTGATTTATCATAATCAAACAAGTACTGGTCAAGGCTACCATTTGGCATGTACTCAGATACCAGTAATAGCTCATGTTTCCTCCTGCAATACCCAACAAGTGGAACCAAGCTTCGGTGTTTTGAACTCCTCATGCAAACAATCTCAGCCACAAATTGCTTCATGCCTTCCTCACCGTCATGTGATACTTTCTTCACAGCCACTTCTCTCAGTTCACTGCTCCGAGGGAGTGTTCCTTTGTAGACTTCACCAAAACCTCCTTTCCCAAGAAACTCATTTCTACTGAACCCTTTAGTTGCTTTGTATAGAGATTTGTAGGAGAACCTGAGTGGACCATATTCCTTTTCCCATTCCTCTCTTACTTTTGCGTATAAGTCTCTCCTATACATATAAGCTTTAATAAGAAGCCCCAAAACTATGAAAGCTATTAAACCAAGCAGAACATCAAGCACCCGAGATGTAGACTTCTTTTTATTGCTAGGACTGGGAACTTTGGGAAGTTTTGAGACGTCAATCTTCTGGAGGGACACCATGCTTTTGCTAAAACTCCACCCGAGTATGTACTGGTAGGTCATGATTGACCCGGTTGAACCGGAAAACCCGACAAACATTCTTCTACCTTGTACAATCTCGGTAAGATTGATGGATGTTGATGACAAAAGAGGTCGGCTTGGTTTCTGGTTGCCAAGAGAAGCCAATGAAACATTGAGTGTTGTTCCTTCATAATCCACCCAAACCTGAATAGGATCTCCACTTATAAGTTTGATGTCTATCTTTCTACCTTCTTTGTCTGAATAATAAGAAGCGTTAGCAGATATCACAGACGTTGCGCTGTTCACATCAATCCCAACATGGTTACTACTGATGTCGCCCACATCCGGAGCTATAGATGTATCAAGCTCAACAGCCAAGACACGTCTGGAATCAGATCCACTTGCGTTGAATAGCCCGAAGAACCGAGTTGGTTCCGCGCCTATGAAGTCAGTGGAATGAGACACAAAAAACGCAATGCCATGGCCACTGATGTCACCTGCAGGGACCAGCGCACATACAAAATGTGTGGAGAAGGAGACTGGTTCAGATGGTTTGAAGTCAACCGGCTGCTGGAAGAAAGCACGACCTATTTGCGTAGTAGTTGCATTTGTCAGCTGCAGAACATGGTTCTTTGGAAGGATTCTTGCACTACTGTCAAGATGCAGTCGATGATCTCCTTGGCTGAAGCCGTTGAAGACAAAAGTCGTCGTGTCTTGTTGTAATGATGGGCAAACACAATGTATCATCCAGATGACTCCAAGAAGCAATCCTCTAATCATTGGTAATGATTAATGAAACACACAGAGTTTTGTTTTTCCTCTCTCTCTGCTACAAATGGTTAACAGTTATGTATTTCTCTCTGGTGGTAGTAGACTCATTGAAGATGAAATCAAAGTTAAATATTGACGACTGCTTTGGAATCTTTAAGGTATAAATGCTTCTCCCTTAGTAAGACTTTCGAACACATGTCCTAGTCAAGATAGGCATGAATTTGGGTGAGACTTCAAAGTCATGTCATTAAAACTTTCAAGTTAACGGATAGCACGTCTATATAGAAAATAATATGATCGGGATTATTATATGTTATTTAATATGCATCTTACACATCAAACTAATCAATACTATTAAAACAAAATCCAATTTTTATTTAGAAAATTCTTTTAAATAGCTATTTTAAGTTTTTATCACCAAAATAACTCTTTTATTTTAAAATTCTCAAATTTTTAAACTATCTCATAAAATTCTACCCCATAACTAAACTCTAATGTTTAATAAAATTAGTTAACCCTAGCGGTATAAATTTATATTTATAATGTTTAATAAAATTTATTTTGTCATTTTTCTTCTTTAGAAACTATTTTTGTGACAAAAACTTTTTTTTGTTAAATTATCTTAAGGTATTTCTCTTTTTTTTATCTACTTACAAAGAGTCATTAATACTTTCTTGAGAAAGATTAAAATGTACTTCGCTTTTTTTTTTCCAGAAAAGTACATCTCTTTTTAAAGAGTTTTAAAAAGATGGTCAAGATGTAAAGATCAAACAACAAAATTTATATCACTTATTTATAAATCAAATAACAATACAATATGAACAATGTCCCAAATATACAAACATGTATTAACCGAAAAATAGATGTCATACATTATGATCACTCAGGTTTTAACCCGATCAACCATAGACCTATTATCGCATATTAGGTCTACAAATAGAAAATAGAACCACAAATTTTTCAAAGTCTTTTAACTTAGGCAGCTTATTTACCCTTGAAGACGCACTCCTAACCTTGTCAAATGTGCCTCAATCTCCTCCATAGAGTCACTGGTGTACTTGAAGAACTGCTTCAAGTGGTAGTCATCCCAAGCATCCTCAAAAAAGATAGTAGCATGATTTTTTTCACTCTCTTCTAGAAACCACCCAAATCCTTTGCACTAATTGTCTCTTTCGTATTCTTTGGCACAATAGGGCATGGCAGCTTAGGCACACATGCTCGTTCATATGATGAAGAAGCTTGAATTTACAGAATAGGGGGATCGATCGATCCAGAATGGGGATTGATCGTTCGGGTAGTCAATTCGTCTGTAAGGTTGCTCTGATCGATCGATCGAGGGAGGTGATCGATCGATTGAGGGAGGTGATCAATCCACAATGTAGAAATTGATCCCCTCCTCTCTTAATAACTGATCGATCTATCTGAATTTGAAATCAGTCGATCGATTGTTCATGGCTCTGGTATTGCTTGGTCGATCAATCGCTCGCTCGATCGATCAGATGGAGTGATCGATCAGTCTGATTTTGATGACCTATTTAATTTCAATGGGATCAATTGATCCTATTCTAACGACCATTGATTTCACTGCTTTTACACAGGCCAATTAACCTGAAGTACCAGCAATACCACAATCGAATGGTATGTCGTTGTAGCACTTCAGGATCGAATCCACAGAGACCAACGGTTACACGACGAGGATACGAGATGAGAGTTATGCTAAGACTAAACAGAAGGGTTTTGTTTACTAAAACTAGGCTGAAACAAAATAATGCAATGCGATGAGAAAATGCAGAAAGTGTTAATGTGAGAGAGCATTGGGCAATAGGAAATCGCGGAGACTCATGGCTATCAGACACGGACATAATCAACCTACTTCCGTAGAGCTAATCATTTATTGCTAGCAAGGATTGTATTAAGAACCGTCTAGAACTCAAACACGATATTAGAATTAACCTACTTCCGCAGCGCTAACTCTCTATGTTAATAGAAACCTCCACACTAACTTCCGCTGAGTTTCGGATTCTAAACAAGCATTAACAACAGATTCGATATGTTCACAAAGCGCAATAACATCAACTTCCGAGGGTTAAGGACACTTTGCTCATCTAAAGTCTTTTCGGGAGTTTAAACTATCACTTTCGGTGCATTAAACAATCTTATATCATGAACTAAGTGATCAATTCAGTTCAAGCAGGAAGAAATCCAGTAGATGAAGAACCAAAACGTAAATCCCAAGAATCTAACAATCCTAAATCAACAAACCATGAAATCCCTTTGAATCCTAACACCCAATTGCGCAAGCTACTCAAACATCAACGAAATTAAGATAGAAAACATGAATATATACAACTGATCCAGAGTTCAAGAGATTTCTCAAAGAGAAACTCTATCCCTCAAGATCCTATTACAAGAAGTTCTAAAAGCAAACAAGAGAAATCCAAAAGTTTCAAAGAGAAACAAAATCTCTCAAATCTCTCTCAAGAACTCTCTCTGGTGTTTCTCTGACTTCTCTGGTCTTCAAAGGACAGAAAATGATGAAAGTTATCGAAATAATTCAGATGGGAGTAGGTATAATGAGTGCACAACTCGCATGTGGGTGGTGGAGCCGGAGACGCACAGGATCGGTCGATCCAGTCGGCATGGATCCCTCGATCCCTGGCATGGATCTGTCGATCCAGTGGACATAGATCGGGCGATCCTTGGTATGTGGCAGAGATCCCCCGATCCATGTTGTATGGATCCCCCGATCCCTGGTACAGTTCTGCATACTTCGGCTTGTTCTTCCCTTCTTGTGCCCGAAACTCCAAATTAACGCATTGCGACCTGAAAAAGAACTAAAGACAACAAAAAAGACTCGAAATACTCTATAATAACATAAACTAAAACCGATAAAAACATGACACATCAACCATATACTTAAATTTTTCTTCAGTTCCATTAGTTTGGCCACCCTCCATAGTTGAAACAACAATGCAATGAGCTCTAGGATTCACTTTAGATTTTCCAAGAAGACGCCAGCCCCCTGTTTGATAGCTTCAGGAATCTGAGCACTCTGCAACTCAAGTTGCTTCATATGGGGGGCTAGTGAATCGTACTCGATATTGAGATCATTGTACATCTCATACACTCTTGTATGGTGGTATTTTTGTCCTTCTAGAAGTTGTTCCACCATATATTTAAGTTTGTTTTCCTAAGGAGTTGATGGTGCTGGCATAAATTTCTGAAAACCTAAACTGAAGTTTCCAAATGACTGTACTTTATCCTAAAAACCTTGCTGGACATTGTTATAGTTATAACCTTGATTTTGTAAGAATTGCTTTCCCCGAAACTGCTGAGGAGAATAAAATGATTCTTGGGTGTTGTTCCTAAAGTTTGATTGAATCGTTTGCTATGGAACCCCATGTAATTGACATCGTCTTGATTATATGAATCCTTCACAACACAATTCTCAGCTACTTCATCACAAAAGTTGATATTTCTTTGCTGCCCTTGTTGACTCTTCATGAGCAGAGTAACCATTGTTTTCAGCTCAGATATATGGATACTTTCAGAAGTAGCACCCCTCATGGAAATGTTATAATCTGAATAGTTGTTGGCTGATAAGTTCTCAATCAGCTGAGATGCATCTTCCACAAACTTGGTCATGAAATCTCCATTGCTAGCAATGTCCATATATAACTGAAATTTGACCTCAATGCCTCTGCAGAAAATAGCCAGCTGATATTCTTTAGAGATGCCATGGTGTGAGTAGTTTCTAATGTATTCCTTAAAGCGCTCCCAAACCTCAAAGAAAGGCTTAAGTGATCCTTGTTGAATTCCATAGATCTTATTCCTCAGCTTATTAGACCTTCACTTGGTGTATAAGTGGACAAGGAAGGCTCACCTGACCTTGCTCTAGGATGCCAGAGATGCTACTAGAAAATATTTGTATAGCCTTAAAGTTTTATTTGCTATAGAGAAGGTGAAGAGTTTGCATCTCAGATAGTCAGATGATACACCATTGGGGAACGTAGTGCTATAAATTTCCTCAATCATCTCTATATGCTCCGTAGGATGCTCTTGAGCCAAGCCATGAAACTGATTTTGCTTCACCAATTGAATGATTTGTGGTTTGATCTCATACTCTTGTCTTTCTATGGGAGGAAGTAAGATGAGACTTTGATTCACAAAGAATGCCTTTGGTGAATCAGATTCGACAATCGTAAATCGCCTATGTGGACCTTGTGGCTGCACTTGAGGTAGTATCAATGAATCCTAATTTTTCTCCTGCAGTCCAGACAATTAAACTTGCTGATTCTAGTTGTTGTCACCCATCTCAGCTTGTTTTTTTTTTCGTTTTTCTTGTTCTATTCTTGCTAGTTCTTTGTTGTGTAATGAAATCAAATCCGTAGACTGTTGTCCACTCCTTGTCATGCACCTAAATCACCAAATATAAGAAGAAAAGAGTTTGTAGGTACTAAAATAAATATAAGGCCTTATTAGTCCCTGGCTACAGTGCCAGAAATGTAATCGCTTAGGTTTAACCCAATAAACAAATTGCAAGTGCACAATAAAGTACACATAGTAATGCGGGATCAAATCCACATGGACTAGATATACATGATGTCTTGCTTATTTGCATAGTTTTGATCACCCTTTATTGTACATTTTGATCACTTAGGATAGCATTTAGACTCATTTAGGCTGCATTGCATAGCATATGTCTCTATCAGGTATTGAAGGTACAAGATGGTGATTTTGGAGCTGTTGGAAGTGATTGAAGTGCTGATATCAAGATTTGCCCAAGTGTTGTAGCAGGATGGTGTAGCGGCATGCTGATGCCGCTGGTGATACCCTCGATTCCCGGGAGATGTAGCGGCCTGCCCAAGCCGCTATGGAGAAAACTCGATCCCCTGCTCCATATCTGGATGGTGTAACGGCCACACTAAGCCGCTATGCGCATAGCGGTGTCACGTAGCGGCATCACGTTGCCGCTATGCCATGAAGCGGCTTCACGTAGCGGCTTTGCATAGCCGCTGTGAGTGATTAAACCACGGTTTTGTTGGGTCACCCAGGTTTGTTGGGTGAACCCAACTCGAATTCTAGTTTCCTATAAGTACTCTTTAGACCTAATTGTGGCGATTATCTCTGATTTTTCTGTCTGAAAAACACACAAGAACACTTTGGGTGAAAAAGCTTGAGACTTTAATCTATTCTCTTCTTGTTCTCTGTTTGTTCTTGCTTTAATTTGTTCACTAATCATGATTAACCTTCAATCACCAGTTGTTGTTGGGTTTACCATGTTCATTAGTGAGTAGTTTCCTTTTGGATCCATGGGCTAGGGTGATTAGAGTGATTGAGTGAAGATCTAGGGTTCTTAGTATTAAATCTATTGTTTCCTTGCTTATTGAGTATGCTTAATGCTAGATTAGACTTAGCTAATCTTAATCTAGATCCTTAGGTATTTCTCACCCGGAAGGTGTTTGATGAAATGTCTGACCAGCTCATCTAGGCTCTAGCACAACCAACCAAAGGGATTTGATGTTGGGAGTACTAGATAGTTATTAGACTTGATTAGCATGCATGTTTGAGTGTATCAAGCCAACGGGAGTTGATGCTTGATTCACAATTGCATAGGGATTAGTATCTTGGGAAAGAACTAATCTATCTTAGTGTCTAGACTTAAGGAAGTCTTTGATTTGAAAGCTTGAAACCCATAGGTTGGAACTTAATCACTTGAAATCAATTGCCTAAGCCCATGAGTCCTCTTTAATCATATTACTTACAAGTTTAGTTATTGATCACTCATTTAGTGAACCGTTACTTGATATCACACACACCTTGTTGCACTTAGATTAAGCATAACTTGTATTCTCATTGCTTGAAATCACTTAGGATCGGATTGACACTATCTTTACTACTTTGATCTTGGATACTCTATCTTCTCAAGGCCTATCAAGACTCTTATGACTCTTCACTAGATGCAATGCTCATCAATCAACAAGTCTTTACTCCAACTCTCACATTCATTAACAAATTATCAAGGTGAAATCTTGCAAATGGAAACTTGATCTCAATCATTTGGCTTGCTGAGTGAAAATGGGATAATGATGATAGAAAGAGGGCTCAAAATCTTTGGTAACTTACACTCAAGAAAAGGAGCTTGATCATTATGCAAAATTTATCTAAGAAAAGGAGCAATTCATGCATACAATGGATTGTTCTCATCACTCTACCCTTTTCCTAAACACCTTCAAATTCTACCATTTCTCTTGGTGT
This sequence comes from Moricandia arvensis, assembly GCA_905132765.1. NCBI lineage: Eukaryota > Viridiplantae > Streptophyta > Magnoliopsida > Brassicales > Brassicaceae > Moricandia > Moricandia arvensis. The sequence goes on from CAJHQP010012234.1 coordinate 12,448, forward strand.
AATCCCATCTCCTTTTTACCCAAAGATTAAGAAATGAACTCTCTATATTTTTTTTTTATGTTTGAACCTACTAGGATACTTTCTCTCTTAGCTCATTCTTTTCTATGGAGTTTTACTTGAGGTGCCTAGAGCTTTTATTTTCTTTTTCTTTGATCCCTAGTGGTCATGTTCTTTTCATCTCTCTTTTATTTCACTTCCCTCCAAACATCTCTCACCTCAAACACGC
>CAJHQP010012235.1:0-12667 GCA_905132765.1 Moricandia arvensis
ATATTAGAGTGGAGCAAAACAAAGGAAATGTGAAGGCCAAACAAAGGAAGTGAAGGCCAAGCATTTCCACACCAAAATGACCAGAAGAAGAAGCTGGTTGATGATCCAAAGAGAATTCATAAAGAGAAGCCAATTTGGTTCTGTTTGTGCAGTCTTGCTCCTGATTTGCTTGGTCTTTCATCAACACCAGCTTTGTTTATTCTTCATTCCAACACTCCCCCTCAAGCTTGACCATAGGATATCCTTGAACAAGCTTGGAACTGAGATTACTTGCCTCATTAAAAACCTAATTATAGGGAAAAAGAGTACAAGCAATCCAGTCTTCTTTTTGACATCTTTATTGGCAAGTCAGACACGCCCTTTCCTTGCTTCACACTTCAAATGGTTCCTCTTGAACCTTCTTCTTATTTCACAGCTTGTCTCCCCCCTTGCTTATGGCTTCTTGCCTTCTTCTTGGGTTGAGATCAAGCCAACATGTATTTGGGATAATAATGAGGACTGTCTTCCCTCTTGGCTTGTACTTGAATCTTTCATTTCACCCTTCTTCATAATGCCCTTGCAAAGTCACTTGTAGAACAGACTTGGTAGGGGGACTTTGCAAAGAGTTAGCTGCCATCTTTTCAGTGTACTGCCTTCTCTTTGCTCAGCCAAGTATATCCCTGGTCAACTCCACTTTTTCCTTTGCTTCAGCTTCATCAATGGTTTATTGGCTTCTCATTCACACCCCTCCTCAAGCTTGACCAGAGAATGAGAGTATATGGCCAAGCTTGAAGTTGAGAGCCAATGACAGCCAACACCTTGAGACCACAGCCCTCTTGGCTTGAATTGTGGCCTTTCTCTCTTGAGGAACCTACTGTTCACCCTCTTGGCGTCAGGTAATACCTCTTGAGCAATCTCTCCACAGTACCAATCTTTCTCTCTACCATCTTGGGAGTTAATGAACACAATCAGTGTCGAAAGTGTGGTTGGGTAGTGGGCAATCTCTCCATGGTCAGGAATGTACTTCTGTAGGCTCTGAACACATGGGCAACTTTCTCTTTATTGAAGGAGGCATAACTTATCAAGAACCTTAGCTGGTTTCTTAAACCTCCAGCCCAGGGGGGCTTAGTGAGACTGAATCTGTTAGAGGTGTGGATTGAATGTCCAACACCTCTTCTTGGTGATTATCTCCTTCTTGTCAAGGAGACACTTCAAAATTCTCATGTCCTCTTTCTGGTCGTGGGTCTTGAGAATCAAAGAGTGAGCTTCAGCTTTGTTGGCTAGAGAATAGTTTGAATAGCCTATCTTTGAAGATTTTTCAGTGACCTTGCTCCAAGAATGGTTTCTCCCATGGAATTTCTTCAGCGTTTTGGACCAGAGGAGGTGGTTTGGTTTCTTCTTTGGACCCCTAGCAGTCTCTGGAGTCGCCATTCAGTTGTATTCTCCATCTTGGATATTTTGGACAAGTGGACAATAGAATGTACCCACTGGTTTTTCAAGAGACAAAACTGGAAACTGAAACTTTGATGAAGCTTGTTGAACTGAGATGAGGCTTCCGTGAGTTTAGACACTGGAATACACCTTTATCTTTAGGTACTGGTGAGGTTCTTCCCTCCTGGAAGACCTTTGGACCAGTGGATAAAGAGTTGCACCCAAGACAGTTTTGACAGAGATTTTGACAGAGATTTTGCGGAAGTAAGAATAGGTTTTCAGGAGCTTTTAGGCTCTGATACCATGTTGGAAAAGCTATGAATAGCTAAGAACATGAACTTACTCTTTAAGAATGGAAGAGACAATCAACTTGTGATTGAATCCTCTCAGCAAACAATCAATACAACCATCTGAATCTAGAGAGATAAAGTGGCTGTGAGATTGATACAAGAACTACAAATATCTCTAGTTTGAATCTAATCCTTGAGAAGTGACACAACACTTTCAGTTTGTTCACTTAAGGAGACAAGAGATTAGAATCAGTAATCTAGAGCTTAAAAGAAGATAAAGAAGAGTTTAGAGTGAGTTTTACAAGTATTAGGCTGCCTTAAGAGAAAGAGAGTTAAGGCAGCCTCTAAACCATAACTATAAACTCCTTACATTGTGAATATTGTTTAGACACAAGCAATGGAGAGAGAGCCACGAAATTAGACTGAGAGAACTTGTATTGATACTGGATGAAAGTTACAAGAGGTGGTGAAGTCTTTAAATAGACAATCACTTACAATAAACAAAGATTAAATCAGGAATGACTAAACAAATATTATTGTGGGGTTTCTGATGATGCTAGGAGGATATGGACAAGGGAAGCCACGACCAGATGAGGAGAAAGGGACAGGAGAGAGGTTGGCACAGCCTGCTTGAGTGAAAGAGACAGGTCCAGCTGCTTCTCCAAAGCAACCCATGTGACTTCTTCTTTCCAAATTCAAACCAGCCACTCTTATTTAATTTCAAACATATTTCCTTGACTTAACAGAGATTCCCACGTCCATATTAAGTCTCCAAACTCCTTTCTTGCCTTGTAGGGTAAGTTAGGTCAAGATAGTAGCTTGTGGAGCAAGACTGCACAAACAGAACCAAATTGGCTTCTCTTTATGAATTCTCTTTGGATCATCAACCAGCTTCTTCTTCTGGTCATTTTGGTGTGGAAATGCTTGGCCTTCACTTCCTTTGTTTGGCCTTCACATTTCCTTTGTTTTGCTCCACTCTAATATAAAGAAGAAGTTACCTTTACCCTTATCCTCTTGCTATAGACGTTGGAAACGATAAGGAGAGAGTCTTGGACAGGCTGGCACAGCTGGAAAGTAAAAGAAGCTTTTGTGGCCAGCAAGGAAGGAGCTAAAAGGAGTTTATGTGGCCAGAAAAGAAGATACCAAAGCATCTTTTGATTCCTCCACGAAAACCCTTGTATCTGACTCTATATATGTTGCAACTCTCTCTTTTTCATTAATCAACCGAGTTTAAGCCTCTCTCTCTCTCTCTCGTTACTCTCTTTATTCTTTTTATTCTCTCTAATCTCTCATACAATCAATCTGTTTCTCTCTTAAACTCGTGCCTTAACACTCACTAAATCAAAAGTGAATAGTATAGGGATGTCTTTCCAGAAGATAATCCAGTTGGTTTGCCACCCATCAGAGGCATTGAGCACCAAATTGACTTTGTGCCAGGAGCTTCACTCCCAAACCGTCCAGCATACAGGACCAATCCTGTTGAGACCAAGGAGCTTCAGAAACAAGTCAATGATCTCTTGGAAAAGGGCCACATCAGAGAGAGCATGAGTCCTTGTGCTGTACCTGTTCTTCTGGTACCCAAGAAGGATGGAAGCTGGCGCATGTGTGTAGATTGTCGAGCCATCAACAACATCACAGTTAAGTATAGACATCCTATCCCTCGCTTAGATGACATGTTAGATAAGTTACACGGTTCATGTGTCTTTTCTAAGGTTGACTTAAAGAGTGGTTACCACCAGATTAGAATGAAAGAAGGAGATGAGTGGAAAACTGCTTTTAAGACTAAGTTAGGATTGTATGAGTGGCTTGTCATGCCATTTGGTCTTACTAACGCCCCTAGCACTTTCATGAGGTTGATGAACCATGTCTTGAGAGCTCTTATAGGTCGATTTGTGGTTGTTTACTTTGATGATATTCTCATTTACAGTAAGACCATGAAAGAACATGTTGAGCACTTGAGACAGGTTTTAGATGTGCTTAGGAAAGAGAATCTGTATGCTAATTACAAGAAGTGCTCATTTGGAACAGATAACCTTGTCTTTCTAGGTTTTGTTGTTACATCACAGGGCATACAAGTTGATGAAGAGAAGGTGAAGGCTATCAAGGAGTGGCCGACTCCTAAAACCATTGGAGAAGTCAGAAGTTTTCATGGACTTGCTGGCTTCTACAGGAGGTTTGTGAAAGACTTCAGCACCATTGCTGCCCCACTCACTGAAGTCATCAAGAAGAATGTGGGATTCGCATAGGGACAAGCTCAGGAAGATGCATTCCAGTTGCTAAAAGGGAAGTTAACCAGTGCTCCTTTACTTGTACTCCCTGACTTTCTTAAAACTTTTGAGATAGAGTGTGATGCATCTGGAGTGGGAATTGGAGCCGTGCTGATGCAAGAAAAGAGGCCTGTAGCTTACTTCAGTGAGAAGCTTGGAGGCGCCACATTGAACTACCCAACCTATGACAAGGAGCTGTATGCCTTGGTGAGAGCTCTACAAACATGGCAGCACTGTTGGTCTGAGTAAATAAGAGAAGAGGTTGAGAGGCTTATTCTGAAGTTTGGGATCATAATAAGGTGGGTGCAAAGTTAGGGCAAAGTGTACGGACGGTACGGCCTGTACGGACTGTACGGCCGACCGTACGGACCACTCGACCCAAATGACTTTAAACCCGACCTAAACTCATTTTGGTGATGTGCAAAATCCGGGTCAAGTTGTTTGGATGGACCTTGTCCGTACAACCCTTAGTCCGTACATCAATGGCCGATACTTGGACATCAAGGCAAAGAGAAGGCAAGGTAAACTGATGATGTAAAAGGGAGAAGGTTAACTCAGTGGTTACTCGGTAAAGAAGTGGCTCGCGGATAAGGAGAGTAAGCTTGACCTAGACAGCCTGTCCCGAGCTGGAAAGGTGAAGGCATCTAGTCAAGATGCCAAAGGCATCTCGCCCCTAAGCCACAAGTTCAAAACCAGGCGCGCTCCCCTCCTTGACCAGCCACGTCTCTTCCTTTATGTCCATTCCTTTTGTATCCGTTGTAGAGCCTCTATATAAGTGTAAACACCTCTCTGATTAATCAAGCAAGCAATTCTCGAGTCTGTTTCTTATTCTCTCTAATGTTCTTGGTGTTCTTCATATCGAAATGGTTTCTTAACCAAGTCTTAAGCTTTTAGTCTCTAAATCTCTTTTAGTCTCTCTTATTCTCTATTCCATCCGTTCATTCTCTGTTTCTACTCAATCTTTCTTGGTATCAGAGCCAGGTTCTCATAAATCTGGGTTTTGATTTCATATCTCACGAAGAACACTCAAGAACACCTCTTTCATTCCGCAAAGCTTCAAGATGGAAAGTAACAAGACAACAGTGATTCCAGTGATACTTAAGGGGGGAAACTATCTCCTATGGTTTCGTGTGGTGAAGACCGCAGTGGGGAGTTGATGAGGACATCAAATCAGCATCAACCATGGAGAAAGAAATCAGGAGAAAACCAGTGAAGAACATGAAGCTGAGAATATCTAAAGAAGCCTGTCATGACATATGTGCAATCAAAACGCCATATATTCCAAACCAGGAGGAATTTATTCATGAAACTACTTTTGATGGATTCTACACTCAACAAGAGCACGCGGAGAATTGTTTTCATATCAAAAGGATTAATGGCTTAGAAGATATGCCATTTTCAAGTCAAAGGTGGACCGACTTGCCTTACTTTGAAGATCAAGAGCATATAATATGTCAAACTCTATGCTGGCGTCCAGGAGACTTTGTGCAACTTCTAGAAGCACTCCACAAACCTTTAAGAAGCACCAGCACACACTGGATCAGGCGGATCCTTGGAGAATACAATCAAATCAAACCAGAGCTAAATATGGAAAGTTGGAAGATTATTTGGTTTGATCATTACCAAACCAAGATATGGCGACCAGGAGACATTTTATTATTACCAGAGGAGCTTGAAGACATAATGAGAGCATTCACATCGCAAAAGATCAAGAGGAGAAGAATATGGAGAAGTTTACCTTATTTGGCTTCAAGCAGTATTTCTGTCAAAGATCTCCAACGGCTCTTTCTTTTATTCTGTGGAGATTTGAAGACACATTCAGTGAACCAGGACATTCCTAGACGTCATAATTTCATGCCCAAGCTATCAAGACTCAAGCAGTCTCACCCATTCAGCCAAATCCCCCAAACTACTCCAAACGGCTAGTTTCTTAATTCTGCAAGATTTCTGTCTTAATTCTTTTATTCTGAGCATTATATAAGCTCATTAGTATCACCATTTGTAGAGCACGTCTTTCATCTAAGTTTATACCAGAAGTATTGTTTTTCCTTTCAAAGTTTCTCTTTGAATTGATTTGTTCTTTAGAAACCAGAGTTGTGAGAAGCGCTTTGTTTTCTTTAGTTCTGTGAATTAGGTTGTTTGAGAGAGTCAGATAGCTTTATTCATCATAGGTTGAGAGAGTCAATCACTTCATTCCATCAAACCACCAAGTTGAGAGATTCAATCAATCCAGCAATCCGCAAGTCCCCTTCAAGTCCATCATCTGACCAAGCTGAAAGAGTTATACGACCAGCAGTTTGGTTCCATCAAGCTATCCTTGTGAGGCTCAGTTTTGTGCCCACATCATCTGGTATCTGAGCTTAAAAGCTCCTATCAGGTTGTTTCTATCTTTTATTCTTGCTTTGTTATTTCATTTATAAAAAAAAACCATAAAAAATGTTATTTTTTCTTTAATTTTCGATTTCTGCCATTTTTGTGTTCTTAGTGTTCTTATTACTTTAAAAAAACGAAAAAGAAGAAGTTAGTAGTGTTTGATCTTTAGAAACAATTTGAAAACCAAAAGAATCTGTTTGCATTTAGTTCCTAGTCATATTTCCTTTTCTAGTATATCTGCATACCAAAAAGAAAACCATAGTATTTTGTCTGATTTATTGCATTACTTGACTTTCCTTTTGCTATTAATTTCGACTTGCATCCAAAGAAAAGCCAATAAATATTATCACTTCGTGCATACCATATTGCTTGCATATATAAATAAAAAAAGAATATTGCATCATATTTGCTTCATCATTTCGATTGCATTCATAAAAAAAAGAAAAAAGGGGAAAAGAAAAATATTTCATCTTAGTTTATTTAAATTCTGTCAAAGCATATAGTATTGCTTTCCTTGTTATTTTATTTCACTTATATTTCACCCCTACCTATTGAACACATAACCCACGAGTTTGTGTTATTTCAGGAACAATGGGAGATGAAGAAGAAAGTGAACATGATTGGGAACATGAAGACCAGCTCTTAACTGATGAAGATGGTGGTTATGATGATGATCAGTGGACAGATGATTGTTCCAGCAGTGACTATGATGATGATCCAGATCGTGGAGAGCTTGAACCAGAACCACCAGACAATTATCAAGACAAGACCAGCTCCATAGATTGGTCCAGAGAAGAAGTGGATCAAGAAACTGAATCCCAGATCAGTCTAGATGAACACCATCATGAAGAGGAATCTCATGAAGTAGAAACAGAGGATTATTTCAATGGAGAGGCAGAGAATGAATCAGAAAAGGCTTATCCAGAATATAGCTTTTATTATAACTCTGAACATGAGAAGTCATACGTGGAAGAGAGGCCATGGTGTGAAATACCATACTTTGATCATGAGGAGGAATACCAGGATGAAACTGATTCCCAAATCAGTTCACACTACTCTGAAGCAAACCTTGAAGATGGGGCAGCATGTGAGCAGGATTTTGCTGTAGAAGAAACGTTAAATGAGGTTGTAATAAGTGATGGAGAGTCTGAGCCAAGATACATCAAATATGCAGGCCCTCACGAAGGACCAGAAGCTTACCTGAGGTGGGAGAAAAAGTTGGAGCATTGGTTTCAACTTCACCAAGTTAAAGAGGAGGAGAAACCACTAATTGCTGAGGATACTCTAACTGAGTATGCATATTGGTGGTATGATCATGATGCTTCCTGGACAAAAATGAAGGAGCTACTACGTGAGGAGTTTGTGACAGGAGCTGAGAGCAACAAGGAATATCATTTCAGGCGCCCTGATGTATTTCCTAAGCCAAGGATATTGATTCTAGCACCCATGCCAACTCCAAAGATTAAGCCAAAGAAAATGTGTGGTCCTAACTCAAGGGAGATCACGTGCAACACCTCCAGAAGCAAAAGAAACGATAGGGAAGTTGTATCAACCAAGAAGAAACCAAAGGAACAACGTGTGCAACCAAAGGCAGTACCAAAAAAAGGAACTCAAGAGAAGCAGAATTCAAATATGAGTTCTCTACATATGATCAAGCCTCAAGCAACTTTTCAGTGGTTTAAAGGAGCTTTACAGCTACCTAAGAAGAAGACAGAGGTGAGGCCTACAGCTCCAACCAAGAAAGTTCAAACCAAGTCAGAACAACAAACCAAAAAGCACAAGCAATATCCAAAGCAGGAGTTAGAGCAATGTAAGTCTTCTGTACTTTCAAAGATAGCTAGCATAATCTGTTATAGATGCCACAAAAAGGGTCATTATTCTGTAGCTTGTCCAACTAGATCAGTAGAGACTTTCCACTTAGCAACACCAGAAATAAATGCATTTAAAAATAAACTTGTTCAGCTAGTCCCTGAAATGTCTATTTCTAGTGTAATACACTTGTCTTTGCCAAGGGATGTTGGTGCAGGAAATGAGGAAAACTTTGAGGAGCAATGCCCAGAAGTAGACACAATCCAAACCAATGTGATTATCAAATCTCGACCAACACCAATCACTGCCCTCAACCCAGAGATGGTACTTGGTAATCTAGTAAGTGATAAATATGAACGTGTTGATTACTGGAATAATATCTTAACTAGGCATACTTTCAAGTATTCAGTTTTTATTGATTCCAGTTCAGATATGATACACTTGCTCTTTCCCTTAAGTGTCAAGACAAAAACAGGAACCATTGGAGTACCCAAAGACTGGAGAGAAGAACCACCACATCCAAAACCAGAGCAAAGCAGAGGAGTAATCCTATCTTACCTACTCAAAGGAGAACCCCCAGATGCCCCACGCATAACCACACCTAAAACATATCAAGGTAAGACCCTAAACTCCCAAAAAAGGATGAAAGCTAAATTGCTTTCTCTTGGTACAGGAGATATAGTTTCGAGGTCGAAACTTCTTCAAGGGGGAGGGTATGATGAGGACATCAAATCAGCATCAACCATGGAGAAAGAAATCAGGAGAAAACCAGTGAAGAACATGAAGCTGAGAATATCTAAAGAAGCCTGTCATGACATATGTGCAATCAAAACGCCATATATTCCAAACCAGGAGGAATTTATTCATGAAACTACTTTTGATGGATTCTACACTCAACAAGAGCACGCGGAGAATTGTTTTCATATCAAAAGGATTAATGGCTTAGAAGATATGCCATTTTCAAGTCAAAGGTGGACCGACTTGCCTTATTTTGAAGATCAAGAGCATATAATATGTCAAACTCAATGCTGGCGTCCAGGAGACTTTGTGCAACTTCTAGAAGCACTCCACAAACCTTTAAGAAGCACCAGCACACACTGGATCAGGCGGATCCTTGGAGAATACAATCAAATCAAACCAGAGCTAAATATGGAAAGTTGGAAGATTATTTGGTTTGATCATTACCAAACCAAGATATGGCGACCAGGAGACATTTTATTATTACCAGAGGAGCTTGAAGACATAATGAGAGCATTCACATCGCAAAAGATCAAGAGGAGAAGAATATGGAGAAGTTTACCTTATTTGGCTTCAAGCAGTATTTCTGTCAAAGATCTCCAACGGCTCTTTCTTTTATTCTGTGGAGATTTGAAGACACATTCAGTGAACCAGGACATTCATAGACGTCATAATTTCATGCCCAAGCTATCAAGACTCAAGCAGTCCCACCCATTCAGCCAAATCCCCCAAACTACTCCAAACGGCTAGTTTCTTAATTCTGCAAGATTTCTGTCTTAAATCTTTTATTCTGAGCATTATATAAGCTCATTAGTATCACCATTTGTAGAGCACGTCTTTCATCTAAGTTTATACCAGAAGTATTGTTTTTCCTTTCAAAGTTTCTCTTTGAATTGATTTGTTCTTTAGAAACCAGAGTTGTGAGAAGCGCTTTGTTTTCTTTAGTTCTGTGAATTAGGTTGTTTGAGAGAGTCAGATAGCTTTATTCATCATAGGTTGAGAGAGTCAATCACTTCATTCCATCAAACCACCAGGTTGAGAGATTCAATCAATCCAGCAATCCGCAAGTCCCCTTCAAGTCCATCATCTGACCAAGCTGAAAGAGTTATACGACCAGCAGTTTGGTTCCATCAAGCTATCCTTGTGAGGCTCAGTTTTGTGCCCACATCATCTGGTATCAGAGCTTAAAAGCTCCTATCAGGTTGTTTCTATCTTTTATTCTTGCTTTGTTATTTCATTTATAAAAAAAAACGATAAAAATTGTTATTTTCTCTTTAATTTCGATTTCTGCCATTTTTGTGTTCTTAGTGTTCTTATTACTTTAGAAAAACGAAAAAGAAGAAGTTAGTAGTGTTTGATCTTTAGAACAATTTGAAAACCAAAAGAATCTGTTTGCATTTAGTTCCTAGTCATATTTCCTTTTCTAGTATATCTGCATACCAAAAAGAAAACCATAGTATTTTGTCTGATTTATTGCATTACTTGACTTTCCTTTTGCTATTAATTTCGACTTGCATCCAAAGAAAAGCCAATAAATATTATCACTTCGTGCATACCATATTGCTTGCATATATAAATAAAAAAAGAATATTGCATCATATTTGCTTCATCATTTCGATTGCATTCATAAAAAAAAGAAAAAAGGGGAAAAGAAAAATATTTCATCTTAGTTTATTTAAATTCTGTCAAAGCATATAGTATTGCTTTCCTTGTTATTTTATTTCACTTATATTTCACCCCTACCTATTGAACACATAACCCACGAGTTTGTTTTATTTCAGGAACAATGGGAGATGAAGAAGAAAGTGAACATGATTGGGAACATGAAGACCAGCTCTTAACTGATGAAGATGGTGGTTATGATGATGATCAGTGGACAGATGATTGTTCCAGCAGTGACTATGATGATGATCCAGATCGTGGAGAGCTTGAACCAGAACCACCAGACAATTATCAAGACAAGACCAGCTCCATAGATTGGTCCAGAGAAGAAGGGGATCAAGAAACTGAATCCCAGATCAGTCTAGATGAACACCATCATGAAGAGGAATCTCATGAAGTAGAAACAGAGGATTATTTCAATGGAGAGGCAGAGAATGAATCAGAAAAGGCTTATCCAGAATATAGCTTTTATTATAACTCTGAACATGAGAAGTCATACGTGGAAGAGAGGCCATGGTGTGAAATACCATACTTTGATCATGAGGAGGAATACCAGGATGAAACTGATTCCCAAATCAGTTCACACTACTCTGAAGCAAACCTTGAAGATGGGGCAGCATGTGAGCAGGATTTTTGCTGTAGAAGAAACGTTAAATGAGGTTGTAATAAGTGATGGAGAGTCTGAGCCAAGATACATCAAATATGCAGGCCTCACGAAGGACCAGAAGCTTTACCTGAGGTGGGAGAAAGAGTTGGAGCATTGGTTTCAACTTCACCAAGTTAAAGAGGAGGAGAAACCACTAATTGCTGAGGATACTCTAACTGAGTATGCATATTGGTGGTATGATCATGGATGCTTCCTGGACAAAAATGAAGGAGCTACTACGTGAGGAGTTTGTGACAGGAGCTGAGAGCAACAAGGAATATCATTTCAGGCGCCCTGATGTATTTCCTAAGCCAAGGATATTGATTCTAGCACCCATGCCAACTCCAAAGATTAAGCCAAAGAAAATGTGTGGTCCTAACTCAAGGGAGATCACGTGCAACACCTCCAGCAGCAAAAGAAACGATAGGGAAGTTGTATCAACCAAGAAGAAACCAGAGGAACAACGTGTGCAACCAAAGGCAGTACCAAAAAAGGAACTCAAGAGAAGCAGAATTCAAATATGAGTTCTCTACATATGATCAAGCCTCAAGCAACTTTTCAGTGGTTTAAAGGAGCTTTACAGCTACCTAAGAAGAAGACAGAGGTGAGGCCTACAGCTCCAACAAAGAAAGTTCAAACCAAGTCAGAACAACAAACCAAAAAGCACAAGCAATATCCAAAGCAGGAGTTAGAGCAATGTAAGTCTTCTGTACTTTCAAAGATAGCTAGCATAATCTATTATAGATGCCACAAAAAGGGTCATTATGCTGTAGCTTGTCAACTAGATCAGTAGAGACTTTCCACTTAGCACACCAGAATAAAATGCATTTAAAAATAAACTTGTTCAGCTAGTCCCTGAAATGTCTATTTCTAGTGTAATACACTTGTCTTTGCCAAGGGATGTTGGTGCAGGAATGAGGAAAACTTTGAGGAGCAATGCCCAGAAGTAGACACAATCCAAACCAATGTGATTATCAAATCTCGACCAACACCAATCACTGCCCTCAACCCAGAGATGGTACTTGGTAATCTCTTAGTAAAGTGATGAAAATATGAACTTGTTGATTATGATAATATCCTTAACTAGACATACTTCAAAGTATTTCAGTCTTTTTAATTGTTCTAGTTCACGATATAACGTTACCACGTTGCTCTTATCCCTTCTCTAGAGTGTCAAGACAAACAGGAACCATTGGAAGTACCCAAAAGACGTGCGAAGAGAAAGAAACCACTCGCGATCCAAAAACACAGAGAGAAAACACGAGAAGATAATGCATATCTCTACACATCTACTCAAAAAAGGAGAAACCGCCCCAAGATACCCCACGCACATCACTAACACCTAAAGCTTATCAAATTAGGTAACAGACTCTAAACTCCCAAAGAAGGATGGAAAGCTAACTTCTTTCAACTTGTACTACGGAGAATAGTTTTCGAGGGAAATTCGGAACTTCTTCAAGGGGGAGGGTATG
>CAJHQP010012236.1:0-12665 GCA_905132765.1 Moricandia arvensis
GTAATCCAACAACATTCTCTTTAAACTTCTTGACTCTGGAACGAGTCATGGGACCTTCAGGAATGGCTAGAGCATCATCACCAGGTTGCTGGTGCAATGTGGCTTCATGTGGCTCATCTAGACTCTCCTTGTTCTCCTTAGTGATCCGGTCCATGATCACATCATCAAGAGGCTACTAGCACTCGGATCTGATGATGAACTGCTCTCCTTGGCGATGGGGATGCCTCAGAGATGTGTTGCTACTCAATGACACAAGATTACCTTGTATTGTCGTTGATGGATCACAAGGAATTCCTTCCTTTAGATGAAGATCAATGTTCCTTTAGCTGAACAGAGAAAGCAGAAGAACTAGGCAAGCAAATTGCTAAAAGATTTCGAGTTTATTGAATTGAGTTTCAAGCTGCCTGCGGCGCTTGCTTAAATAGAAAGCTACATCTAACCCTAACCTAAACCGAGTTGGTTTTGGTTTTGTCTAACCCTAAACCTAAACTGAATTGGTTTTGGTTTTGTCTAACCCTAACCCTAAACCCAATTGAAATTGGTTTACTACTCTGAATCGAAAATCCTAATTCTAATTGTCTTTGGTTTGCTGGTTCAAATTAAGTACAAATCGAAATCACATTAAACCAACATGCTGGTTCTTCACTCTTGATTGATTCCTCCTCTTGTCTCACGTGTTCAAGCAGAGCTAGTAAAGCTTGCCTCTGAGCTTTTGTCTTTGATCTTGTAATCGGTCCAACTGAGAAGATCAAGTCATCTTGAGCTGCATTCTGGTCCATCTCTTCCTCTCCACTCATCCAGTTGGCTACATAGGGATCTACTTGTTCTAGTTCCTCCATCAGCTCCTGGATCTCTCCCTGGTAAGCCTCCTCCTCTGGTTCCTTGGCGTCTTGGCAATTGGATTGACTGGAGGTTGCATTTGACCCAATGGTGGTCACACCATGCTATCCACTTTGGGGTTGATTAGAAAGAAGAGAGGAGAAGGGTTTGGGTCGACCTTGTACGTACAAGGCCGTACAAGGCCGTAAGGCTGTACAGGCCGTACAGGCCGTACAAGGTCGACCAAAAGCATTCGACCAGTTTTTACCATTCGGGTAAAACCAAAGTTACCCGACTGCTTTACTTGGAAGGTAAGCTTATCCATCCGTTGGAAAGGAAGAGGAGAGCCGCGTGGACAGGCTGGCATGGGCTGGAAGGATCAGCATCTTGTCAAAGATGCTGATGCCATTTACTTGGCCAGGAAGCCTCGGTTTGAATTAGGCGCGCCCTCCCCTCAACCACAGCCACATCTTTTATCCTCTGCTTTATGAAAACCCTTGTAACTCTCTCTATATAAGCATACCCCGAGTGGATGAATAAATCATACAGTTCTCTCTAAACTTTCGAGTCTCATAATGTTCTTCATAGTCTTTCATAAATCTTCTTAGTTCTTAGTCTAAACCGAGTCTTTCTTTCATCAAATCTGTTTCTAGTCTTGTTCTTGTTACTTATTCATCTAAGATCTTAAAAGATCTTATGGTATCGGAGCCAGGTTCATCACGATCTGGGTTTGTGTTCATCGAGTTGAAGAAGATCAAGGTTGAAGCTTTTTGAAGATCTAAGGCTGTTCTTTGAAGATCCGGGTAGAAGACTGAAGTTTGAAGCTTGTCTGGTGTAAAAGCTTGAGTCTTTCACGTTCTTACCTTCAAAGACTCAACCTTTCCTCTCGTTTCTGGGTTCATCCGTGTTCTAAGGTATAGATCCACTCATTTCCAAGCTTTTGAAGTCTAGCTGGTTGTAGATGGATAGTGTTAGCATGAAGGTTCCGGTTACTCTAAAGGGGAGTAACTATCTGTTGTGGTCTCGTTTGGTGAAGACTGCTGTGGGAAGTAAGGGCTTATGGGGGCATATCACATCCGGTGAAGCTCCTAAGCTCATTACTCAAGAAGGTGAAGCTGCAAGTGCCACAAGTGAGGTGGAGAAATGGCAGCAAGAAGACATGATGGTGATGACACTTCTTCAAGGATCTCTTGAGACTCCTATCATGGAATCTTATAGCTACTGTGAAACCGCAAAGAATCTATGGGATACCTTGAAGAAGGTGTATGGGAACATCTCAAACTTGAGCCGAGTGTTTGAGGTGAAGAGAGCAATCAACGGGTTGCTACAAGAAGACATGGAGTTCACTAAGCATCTTGGAAGGTTCCGAGCTCTCTGGTCCGAGTTAGAGATGCTGAGACCAAGCACGGTTGATGCTGATGAGTTAAATGAAAGGCGTGAGCAAGATAAGGTCTTTGGGCTCCTGCTCACTCTAAACCCTGCCTACAACAGCCTCATCAAGCATATCCTGAGAGCTGAGAAGCTTCCATCTCTAGAAGATGTGTGTGCTCAGATACAAAAGGAGCAAGGCTCTATTGGGTTGTTTGGAGGTAAGGGGGAGCTTACCTTGGCTAACCAAGCTGCGCAAACTGATCAGGTTGAAACACCAATGGCAAACAAAGCTGCTTTCAACAAGTATGAAGACCGGAGGTTCAATGGTAACTGTGATCATTGCAAGAAGCACGGCCACAAGAAGAGTCAGTGCTGGATCCTCCACCCACATCTCAAGCCGGCCAAGTTCATGAAGGAGAGGGAAGCTAGAGCTCACATCTCGGAGGGGTCAACTGTTGCAAGCTCAAGCAAGACAACCGATGGTGATAAGAGGGAGGCAAGTGAAGGAAAGTCCCTTGTTGCCTACACGGGTGGTACCAGCAGGAACAATGATCAAGACTACATCCGGAGGTCTGACATTGAAGCCCTCATCAAAATGCTCAAGGAGAATGGTAACACCTTTGGTAACCTTAATGGGTATTCTCTTGGTGCTTCAATGGTTGCTAGTAAGCTAGAGAATGTGATTGATCTTAGGACTGATAGAACTGGTAGGACATTAGAAATGAACCGCCAAAGTCTTGCTTGTTCTATTCCTAAAGGTACTTGTCATATTGCTAATAGCTCAGCTAAACCTTTGATAGTAGACTCAGGAGCCTCCCATCACATGATAAGTGACACCAATCTGATCAAAGATATTGAACCAGCTAATGGTCATGTCATGATTGCTAATGGTGATAAGATTCCTATTAGAGGAGTGGGAAATCTAAAACTGTTTAGTAAGAACTCAAGAGCTTTCTATATGCCTGAATTCACTTCAAACCTGTTATCAGTTAAGAAATGCACTAATGATTTGAATTGTAAGGTGATATTCAGTCCTAACGAGGTTGAGTTTCAGGATATTGAGAGCCAAAGGATGATTGGAAAAGGAGTTACCAAGGGCGAGTTATATATGCTTGAAGAGCTTGATCCTGTTTCTAATTTTAGTTGTTCCTTTACTACTGTTTCTTCTGCTTTGAATAAGAATGCTTTGTGGCATGCTAGACTAGGACATCCTCATGTTAGAGCTTTGAACTTGATGTTACCAGGTGTTGTTTTCGAAAATAATGAGTGTGAAGCTTGCATTTTAGGCAAGCATTGTAAGAATGTCTTTCCAAGATCATCTACTGTTTATGAGAAGTGCTTTGATTTAATTCATTCTGATGTTTGGACTGCTCCTTGCATATCTAGGGATAATCATAAGTATTTTGTGACATTCATTGATGAAAAATCCAAATACACCTGGTTAACACTCATTCCATCTAAAGATAGAGTCCTTGATGCATTTAAAAACTTTCAATCCTATGTGACTAATCATTATCATGCCAAGTTTAAAATTTTTAGATCAGATAATGGAGGAGAGTACACAAGTCATGCCTTCAAGGATCACTTAGCTCGTCATGGGATCCTTCACCAGACCAGTTGCCCTTACACTCCTCAGCAAAATGGAGTGGCTGAGAGGAAGAATCGCCATCTCATGGAGGTCGCAAGGTCCTTAATGTTTCAAGCAAATGTGCCTAAGAGATTTTGGAGTGATGCTGTAACTACTGCTTGCTATCTCATCAACCGGACACCTACAAAGGTACTGAATGATCAAGCCCCCTTTGAGGTTCTAAACAAGTATAAACCATCAGTGGACTATCTACGGGTCTTTGGATGCCTCTGCTATGTGTTGATTCCTGGAGAGATGAGAAACAAGTTAGAAGTCAAGAGTACAAAGGCAATGTTTATAGGCTACTCCACAACTCAGAAGGGATACAAGTGCTATGATCCGGTGGCAAGAAGAGTTCTGGTGTCTAGGGATGTCAAGTTCATAGAAGAAAGGGGGTATTATGAGGAGAAGAATCAAGAAGAGTTGAAGGACCTTACCTCGGATAAGGCAGCAACTCTTAGAATTATCTTGGAAGGTCTTGGCATTGGAGTGACCAAGAACCAGAATGGAAGTGGTCCAACAGGGACAAATGAAGCAAATCAGTCTCCCCACCTTGATCATGAGGGGGGAAACACTGAAGATCAGGAAGGTGGAAGCTCTGACAGCAGTGGAGAGTTTGATTCAGGTCAAGAGGAGTTTGATGATTCTCCAGAGGAAGATAGAAGTTCAGCGTCTCATGATCAAAGTGGAGATGCTCAAGAAGGACAGAGAAGTCCAAGCCCTGATCATCAAGAGGAGGAAGAACCTGAAGGAAGGGAAGTAGAACAGCAACAACAGTTGAGGAGAAGCTCTAGGATAAGAAGACCACCATCTGATTGGGTCAACACTAGGGTCTACTATAATGCCCAAGCTGTTGCGCACCCATCTCAAGTGGTCTGCTCTTTTACTCAGTATCCAGAAGAGCATTGTTCCTTCATGGTCAACCTAGATGAGAGCTACATACCAAGATCCTATGAGGAAGCAGTTAAAGATAAGGAATGGAAGGAGTCAGTTGGTGCTGAGGCAAGTGCAATGATCAAGAATGACACATGGTATGAAAGTGAGTTGCCAAAAGGGAAGAAGGCAGTAACTAGTAGATGGATCTTTACCATCAAATACTTGGCGAATGGAAAGATTGATAGAAAGAAAACTAGGTTGGTTGCAAGAGGCTTCACCCAAACCTATGGAGAAGATTATGTGGATACCTTTGCACCAGTTGCAAAGCTTCACACCATTAGAATCATTCTGTCTCTTGCGGTTAACCTTGAGTGGGGTCTATGGCAAATGGATGTGAAGAACGCCTTTCTTCAAGGAGAACTTGAAGATGAAGTCTATATGCACCCTCCACCAGGTCTGGAATACTTAGTGAAGAAGGGAAATGTGCTCCAGGCTCAAGAAGGCAATCTATGGTCTCAAACAATCTCCTAGAGCCTGGTACAACAAGTTGAGCACTACTCTTAATGGCAAAGGGTTCAAGAAATCTGAACTGGATCATACCTTATTCACTCTCCCGACCACATCAGGTATAGTTGTCCTTCTTGTGTATGTTGATGATATCATCATCACAGGAAGTGACAAGGCAGGTATCCAATCCACTAAAGACTTCCTTAAATCTGTGTTTGAAATTAAAGACTTGGGAGAGATGAAATACTTTCTTGGTATTGAGATATGTAGATCCAAGGAAGGTTTGTTTCTGTCCCAAAGAAAGTATACACTTGATCTCTTGAAAGATGCAGGGAAACATGGAGGGAAGACAGCAAAGATGCCACTAGAGGATGGGTACAAGGTTCCTCGTGAGGGGGAGACTGAAGACAACCGGCCATTCCATGATCCTAAGCTTTATAGAAAGCTTGTTGGTAAGTTGATTTATCTTACCATTACCCGACCTGATATATGTTTTGCTGTGAATCAGGTGAGTCAACACATGCAAGTTCCAAAGGAACATCATTGGCACATGGTTGAGAGGATCCTGATGTATCTAAATGGATCACCAAACCTTGGAGTATGAATGGGATGCAATAAGAGCACAGAAGTGGTGGGCTATTGTGATGCGGATTGGGCAGGAGATAGGCTGGACAGGAAGTCAACCACTGGATATTGTACCTTCATAGGTGGGAACCTAGTTACCTGGAAGAGCAAGAAGCAGAAGGTGGTCTCTTGCTCCAGTGCTGAAGCTGAGTATAGGGCAATGTTGAAGCTTACAAACGAGCTGGTGTGGATTAAAGGCATCTTGAAGCATGTGGAGGTTGATCAGTCTACACCAATGACTATGCATTGTGATAATCAAGCAGCGATTCATATAGCTTCCAACTCAGTCTTCCATGAAAGAACCAAGCACATTGAGGTCGATTGCCACAAGGTGAGACAGATGATTGGGTTAGGTGTGATATTACCATGCTATACAAGGAGTGAGGATCAGTTGGCGGATGTGTTTACAAAGGCTGCTAGACAAAAGACAATGGAGTCCATCCATGTGAGGTTGGGACTCATTGATCTAACCAAACTTAGCTAATCCCCTGTTATGGGGTCTCTACTCTTTTTCCCTCATCAAAGGGTTTTATCCCAACAAGGGTTTTCTCTTTGGTGAGGCTTTTAATGAGGGAGATCCCATAGCCGTCCAAGCTTGACTTGTTCCACATGGTCAAGCTTGAGGGGGAGTGTTAAGTTGTGGTATCCACTTTGGGGTTGATTAGAAAGAAGAGAGGAGAAGGGTTTGGGCCGACTTTGTCCGTACAAGGCCGTACAGGCTGTACATGCCGTACAAGGTCGACCAAAAGCATTCGACCAGTTTTTACCATTCGGGTAAAACCAAAGTTACCCGACTGGTTTACTTGGAAGGTAAGCTTATCCATCCGTTGGAAAGGAAGAGGAGAGCCGCGTGGACAGGCTGGCATGGGCTGGAAGGATCAGCATCTTGTCAAAGATGCTGATGCCATTTACTTGGGCAGGAAGCCTCGGTTTAAATTAGGCGCGCCCTCCCCTCAACCACAGCAAAATCTTTTATCCTCTGCTTTATGAAAACCCTTATAACTCTCTCTATATAAGCATACCCTGAGTGGATGAATAAATCATACAGTTCTCTCTAAACTTTCGGGTCTCATAATGTTCTTCATAGTCTTTCATTAATCTTCTTTGTTCTTAGTCTAAACCGAGTCTTCCTTTCATCAAATCTGTTTCTAGTCTTGTTCTTGTTACTTATTCGTCTAAGATCTTAAAAGATCTTAGGAAAGAGCAAGATCAAGTCTTTGGCTTGCTACTGACCCTGAATCCAGTATACAATGACCTGATCAAGCACATCTTGAGGTCATCTAA
Source organism: Moricandia arvensis (assembly GCA_905132765.1). Lineage (NCBI taxonomy): Eukaryota > Viridiplantae > Streptophyta > Magnoliopsida > Brassicales > Brassicaceae > Moricandia > Moricandia arvensis. Next base: position 7,109 of record CAJHQP010012236.1, read on the forward strand.
ACTGCCATCCTTGGAGGAAGTGTGTGCTCAGATTCAGAAGGAAGAGGGTTCACACGGATTGTTTGGAGGAAGAGGTGATCTTTCTTTAGCAAACAAGGCAGAAGTTACTCAAGCTAACAAGGCAATGTACAAGCCTGAGGAAAGGAGGTATGGTGAGGATAGGAGGTTTGTAGGAAACTGTGATCATTGCAAGAAGCCGGGACACAAGAGGAGTTAGTGCTGGATCCTTCATCCCCATCTCAAACCAACCAAGTTCATGAAGGAGAGGGAAGGAAGAGCTCACCTTTCCAATGAAGAAGTGAAGCTGGTCCTTCTGGAAGTGGGTCTACTGCTCATGAAAGTGAAGGGAAGGCTACGGCATCTCAACACTTTTCAGTCAAGAACATGGATCAAGATCCCATAAGGAGGTCCGACATTGATGATCTCATCAAAGCTCTTAAGGAGAATGGTAACACACACGGAAACACCCTTGGTTATACTCATACTGCTTATAGAATGCCTAAGACTCTTGATCAGTTAGATGCTCTAGGAGAATCACATAGATCATATACAGCATCTAGTGTGTTAACTAAACCATTAGTTGTTGATTCTGGTGCCTCCCATCACATGATAAGTGACACCAGTCTTATAAAGGATATAGAACCGGCTTATGGTCATGTTATGATTGCAAATGGTGATAGAGTAGCCATAAAAGGAATTGGAACCCTGAAACTGTTTGATAAAGGGTCTAGAGCTTTCTATATGCCTGAGTTTACTTCAAATCTCTTATTGTCAAGAAATGGACTACTGATTTACACTGCAATGTTATCTTTAGTCCTAATGATGTGAAGTTTCAGGATATTGAGAGCAGTAATTTGATTGGGAAAGGAGTAACCAAGGGAGATCTTTATATGCTTGAAGACATTACCTCTATTTCCAATTCGAGTTACTCGTTTAGCTCTCTTTCTACTTTAAATAATGATGCATTGTGGCATGCTAGATTAGGTCATCCCCATGTTAGGGCCCTTAGTTTAATGTTAACAGGTGTCATGTTTAAAAATAATGAGTGTGAAGCATGCATTTTGGGTAAACATTGTAAGACAGTCTTTAAGAAATCAAGTACTATCTATGAGAAGTGTTTTGATCTTCATCATTCTGATGTTTGGACTGCTCCTTGTTTATCTAAAGAGAACTTCAAGTACTTTGTTACATTCATTGATGAAAAATCCAAATACACCTGGATAACACTCATTAAAACTAAGGATAGGGTGCTTGATGCATTTAAAAACTTTCAGACTTATGTTTATAACCATTATAATGTTAAGATTAAGATTTTCAGATCAGATAACGGTGAAGAATACATGAGCCATGCTTTCAAAGATCATCTTGCTCAACATGGGATCCTACATCAAACAAGTTGCCTTACACTCCACAACAGAAATGGAGTGGCTGAAAGGAAAAACAGCACCTAATGGAAGTGGCAAGGTCGATGATGTTCCAAACCAATGTCCCAAAGAGGTTCTGGAGTGATGTTGTAATGTCTGCTTGCTATCTTATCAACCGGATACCAACCAGAGTATTAGAGGATCAGTCTCCATTTAAAGTCATGAACAAGGTCAAACCCTCTTTGGATCATCTAAGGGTATTTGGATGTCTCTGCTATGTGCTGATGCCAGGAGAAATGAGAAAAATTGGAGCCTAAGAGTACTAGAGCAATGTTCATCGGCTATTCTACAACTCAAAAGGGGTACAAGTCTTTGATCCTTCAACAAGGAAACTGTTAGTATCACGGGATGTCAAGTTTTTGGAATCAAAAGGGTACTATGAAGAAAAGAGCTGGGAGGATCTTAAGGATCTAGCTCAACCATCTGATAAGGCTGCAAGCCTTAGGATAATCATGGAAGGTCTTGGATCAATCTAACCCAGGATCAGCAAGGTGTGCCTAGACCACATGAAGCTGAAGAACCATCCCACCTTGATCATGAGGGGGAAATGAACCAGGAGATGATGGTCATGAGGACGAGAACTCTGGAAGTCCTGATCAAGATGTGATGGGACATGAGGAAGTAAATGATGTGCCTGAACCAGAAGGCCAAGAGGAGCATGAGGAAGCAAATGATATGCCTGAACCAGAAGACCAAGAGGAGCATGAGGAAGCAGTTGAAACTGAGGTTCAAGCTCCACTGAGGAGAAGCACTAGAGTAAGGAGGCATCCATCTAACTGGGTGAACACTAGGGTCTACTATAATGCTCAATTGTTGCCCACCCTAGTCAAGCGGTCTGCTCGTTTGCTGAGTTTCCTAAGGAGCATTGTGCTTTCATTATCAGTTGGATGAAAGTCATGTTCCAAGATCGTATGAGGAAGCTATGGAGGATGAAGAGTGGAGGAAATCAATGGGTGTTGAAGCAGGGGCAATGATCAAGAATGAGACTTGGTATGAGAGTTGTCAAGTTTTTGAGAATCAAAGGAGGAGTACTAATGAAGAAAATGAGAGCTGGAGCGATCTAAGGATGCTAGCATCAATCCCTCTGATAAGGCTGCAAGCCTTAGGATTAATCATTGGAGAAGGTGCTTGGATCATGATCTAACGGCAGGATTACACAGCCAAAGGTCGTGTCTAAGGACGAGGCACATGAAAGCTGAGCAACCATCCACCAATTGATTATATGAGAATGAATAGTAACGCAGGAGATGAAGGGGTCTCATGAGGACTGGAGGACTCTGGTGGTATCCTGATCCAAGCATGTGATAGGACATGAGGAAGATAAATGATATGCCTGAACGTAGAAGGGCAAGAGGAGCAGTGAGGAAGCAATGATATGCCGTGAACCACTGTTGGATAAAGCATAGATCAGCTAAGAAACACGAACCTCACTCTTCACAGAATGGAAGAGTACAAAAATCATCACATTGTGATTGAAACTCCTCTCAGCTAAACAATCAACACGGACCGATTTCGCTGGGGAATCTAGACGAGATAAAGTGGCTGTGAGAAGAGAGAATACGACTGCTAAGATAACAGATTGAAGAGTAAGCAGAATAGGAGTGATTTAGAGTGAATAGGACAAACAATGATCTGCCATTAAGTCTGCAGTTCCAATCGTGTGATGCACTACTCTTACAATGTGAGAAGAACAATCGAAGAACACTTAGTAAAGAGATGGAGATGATCTATCAGAAGTTTAATAAAGCTATGTCTCTTATCGTCGTGTGTATTGCATTACTATGTGGGTCTTCCACTGCTCATATTTCTAGATGAAGCAAGATTATAGTTACTGTTGCAGAAACAAGACAAAGGTGAATACCACAACAGATATCTAGGAAACTAATATAAAAACTCATGAGGAAGCTGCCAAGGAGGAAAAGGACAATGGAGTTTCTGGAGCAAGAAAGAGATAGTGACAGCTCCCAGCAGCTCTCTTCTTAAGCTTCACATGTGATCTTTGTTTGAATTCAAAGATCATTCTTGGCGCCAATACCTTTCTCTTCTTTTGTTGGACGAGATAAGAAGAACCCGGATTATGCACTTTACAAAGTTTGTCTTGATGTCTTTTGCACAAACTTTGGCACCAAGGATTATCTCAACTTGTTTTGCAATTGATTTTGGTTGTTTTGAGGCTTGACGCCGAACTTTGCACTTCATTATCTTTCTGTGCAATCTTGTGCAAAATAATGTTTTGTACAAACTTTGCACATGATTATTTTTTGCACAATCTTTGCACATGGCTTCCTTGATCCTTCTAGCTTGCTGGCTCCTTTCCTTGTTGCACAAGTCTTGAATACTTGCAACACACTTCATGACTCTAAACAGACCTCCTTCTCTTAAGTACACACGCCCTATCTTTGCACAATCTCTGTCTTGGCGTGTGTTATCTTCATTGAGGCTTCCTCATGGCTAGATAGCTTCTTCTTCTTCAGTTTGGTGTGGGGATGCTTTGGCCTTCATTCCTTTTGGTTGGCCTTCACATCTCCTTTTCTTGATATCACTTTATACCCTCCCCTCAAGCTTGGGCTGCGGAAGCCATTGGTTCCAAAGGCCAAAGCTTGCAACACGCAATGACTACCTCATTAAAACCTCACCATGTAAAACCTTTGGGTATAAACCATGATGAGGACAAAAAAGTATAGCTTTATGGTGCATTGGAATTGCTATGACTTGGTTTGATTTGAGCTTGAGGCTTCATTGATCCATGATCTGAATTGCGGCTTGGACTTGTCTTTAGAACCGCCAAAAGTGACTCATGGCTTGAGCCATAATCTGAACTGATTGTTGAGTGTGTGTGACACCATGAGAACCGTGTGTGACACCACTTCTTTGACTCAAAAACCGGAAGGACTCCATGCTTGAGAGCTGTGTTTTCTGATGCTTCATCATGAAGCTTAAAGACCCTTAGGCAAACATCTTGCTGGTGAGCTGATTCATCACTTTTCCTACAGTCTCTTCTCCTCAAGGATCTTCTTGTCTTGGGTCCACGAAGCTGAGGCTATTGGTTCTAACTCCCAAAGCTTCTGATGCTGCTTTAGATCAACCAAATAATTGCATTGTCTTCTTGAGACAACGACACAAACACCAATCACCATTCTTAGACTTAGAACTGTTGAGTATGGGCAGATTCAAAGCACAAAATTAGTGAGTGATGAAGAGAATAAATAACTAAAGAGTATAAGTTAACCAGAGAATGAGAGAACATGTAAAAGAGTATGAGAGAGTATGAGAGAGTATGAGAGGATAAATGGAGAGTAAGAGAGTGTGAGAGAATGCGAAGCAGTTTTCAGTCCATGGCCTTCAAGAATCATGGCTGATCAACAATGCTGGTGAGGCATGAACATCCACCAGTTAACACATTTTAAAAACATTTTTCAAATCAGATTACTCAAGAATCTGTTCAAAACATTTTCAGAAATTCAAATCCTTTCAAGATCTTTTCTTAAATCCAAAATTCAAATGTTCTTACATATCACCATCAATCTTTCTCCCTCCTCAAGCATTGGGTTTCATTAAAATTTAAATCTTTCACAAGTTTGATAAATATTGAGAGACCAAGGGTAGACAAGAATGATAATGTTTGAGACAACAGCAAGAACTCATCTTTTAAAACTGATTTTAAAGCACAAAACAGATGAACGTCTGATTCCATTTCCCTCCTTATGGCTTTGTTATATAGAGCTATCATCCAACTCAAGATCAGGACCAAAGCTATACACAAGGTAAGAGAAGTGAAAACCAAGAAAAAATAAATGCAACTCCATCTTGTCCTTTTGAAGAGAGTCATTAGACACGATGACGAGATGACAACACAGCCCGAAAGTATAGTTGTCCAAGAGAACCGTTTGTGAATGCGATTTTCAAGATATTTCAAAAGACACAGAGTATAATCGTTTTCTCCCGTCCGCTCAGAGATGGTGATTGAACAGATTTTAGAGCTTTCATCCAAAGCTTAAACAATGAGGGGATCAAGGGGAGAGTCACTGATTTAAAAAAAAAACTTAAAGACTTGCATCTTGAGTAAACACTCAGATTTTGATAACATACTTCATCTAGACTCTCTACTGCCAATTTTTGAATCCCAGCCACAG
>CAJHQP010012237.1:0-12662 GCA_905132765.1 Moricandia arvensis
AATATTTATAAAAAATAAAAATATATATTATTTTAAAATAGAGGTTTTTTATCAAAAAAAAAAAGAGGTATTTTAAAATACCTCAAATATGACATAATCTGCTCTCGTTGTTGTTTGTGTGTGTGAGTTGATCTATCCATCTCATGTGCCTTGCTCGTGCATCGAACACGTACCATGTTGCATTACTAGTACCATCACATACCGGACGAGCTACAAGAGCAAGGCATGTTACAAAGGTTTGTAATATCCTTTTTCAATAACGTTTTTCAGAATCCACAAATGATTAATAATTTATAAACATAAAAACTCATTTGAAACCATCACTCTTTTTTACTTTGAGAAAACGTTTAAAACCAGCTTGTATGTTTTTATTTTATTAATGTGTGTTTTTCTAACATTTTTTCTATATATATATATATATATATATATCAACAGTTGAACTCTAGAAAAGAGACACCGGCTCTGTTTCCGCGGTGAAGATACTACAGATCATGTTTGCTGCTTTTGTCGATGTTGGAAAGCTATCGCTAAGAACACCATTAAGGGGATGCTTAGAGGGGTGCTTAACGTGTGGGACCCACCAAAAAGCTAAGCACCTCATAAGCATCACATCCTAAATTACTTATTTAAGCATCAGCTCTTACACGAGGTTTTACTGACACGTGGCGACCCGTGATTGATTTCTTTTTAATTTTAAAAAAAAAAAAAAAAATTTAAAAAAACAAAAAAATAAGCATCCCAAATGGGGTGCTTTTGGTTAATGATGCTCAAAGTAGTTTGGTACGTTACAAATTTAATAATTTTGATTTTGAATGGTTTTGTACATAAGCAAATGTAAGATTACATAGTTCTTCACAGGATTTGACAGTAATTAATAATTAATGCAGATCGATCACTCGGTCTTGGAGAGTTTTGGGGCCCAAAAGGGAAACATCTAGAGTGTATCCGACAGGCTGTAGAAGATAACGCTCATTTGTTTGTATTCAACAATGGGTATGGGCCACACAGCCTGTGACTGTTGAGAGCCTAAGTTAAAGAACCCATTGATGAAAGCATCATTTATTCGAAACCCAAAACATATAACATGCAATAGTGTAAAACACATTGTATAAAGCAAGGCATTAAACTTTACTTTTCTTGTAATCCAAGCAATATTGTAAATCCAACAATACCTTCTTTCCACAAGACGATGATGTTGAGACCAGATCTGTTAAAGCTGGATTTTGAGGTTGAACACAAAGGTGCAACTCAACACTTAAACGTTGGATTTCGAAGAGTTCGTGGAAAAGTTTTTCTGTCGTGATGACGTGGCAAAGTTGATTGGTTGTAAGCTGAAGATAACAACATAATAAGGAGATTATGTCAAAGGGATTTAAAGATAAGGATAAATCAAGTGGTTTTGAGTTTATTTAAAATACAACTAGGATTAGGAACTCTATAAACTATATAAAGAGTTTTAGAAGTTGTTTTGTGTTTTTATGCTTTGTGAGTTCTAAAAACGTGGCTACAAAGTCTGTGAGAAGAGAGATAGAACGTGAGTGTTTCTTAGATTGATTGTTTAGAAGACTAGAGATTGGTCAGTGACGATTCACGTGTGTGTGAAGGCGTGTAATTCTGATTGAACAGAAACAGGTGTTCTCTGTTTAAGAGATTTCTAATAAAACAATCTTGTTTGGAAGAAGTAACGTTTCCTTTGATATACATCCTTGTTCTAGGTTCTACAATTGGTATCAGAGCGGGTCACCTCCTAGATTAGTTAATCTATACACAGGTTAAGATTCTGTGACGAACATGGATTCATCAAAGGAGCTATTGGTTTTTCAAAGAACTCTAATGCTAGACGAGAATAACTTTGGGCACTGGAAAGTTCGAATGAGACAACGACTCAAAGAGATTGACGAAGATGTCTGGTCAGCTGTAGAACTTGGTTGGACAGAACCCACAATCAAGATCGGCGATGGTGAACTAGAGCCTAAACGAAGGATAAGTGGACAGCTGCTGAAAAGTTAGGATCCAGATTCAACTCTAAAGCAATTTCTGAAATCTTCAATGCTATTGATTTAGATCAATTCAAGCTTGTTCAGGGTTGTGTATCAGCTAAAGAGGCATGGGATACATTGGTTGAATATTATGAAGGAACTGATGATGTTAAGAGAACAAGATTGGATTACTTAGCTTCTCAATTTGAGAATCTACGTATGTCTACTAATGAATCAGTTACCAGTTTCAGCTCAAAACTGAGTTCCATTGCTAATGAAGCTTCTGTTCTAGGAAAGAGTTACAAGGAAAAGAAGCTAGTTAAGAAATTGATTCGTTGTTTACCTGAGAAGTTTTCATCCTACAAGGCTTTACTGAAAGTGGGTATGAACACTGATGAGATGAAATTTTCACAACTTGTTGGTATTCTCAAAGCTGAGGAGATGGAGTCACCTATTAATCAACCTAAAGAGGTTAAAGATATTGCTTTCACTGTCAGGAAGGAAACAGATCAGTTACAAGCATTAAACAAAAGTCTGAATCAGAAAATTGAGGATAGTGTTGGTTTTGCTGGCTCAAAACTTTAAGGAGACACTAAGGCGATTTGAGAGTGGCCAAGGAAGAAGCTTTAATTCACATCGTGGCAGGAATCAAACGAGTAGGATAAGTGATATTCAATGCTATGAATGTGAAGGGTTTGGACACTACAAATCAGATTGTCCTCTTACCAAACGCAAGGAGCTTAAATGTAGTGAGTGTAAGGGATGTGGACACATTAAAACAGAATGTCCCAATCTTCAGAAGAGAGTTGACAAAGCTTTATTAAGTTTCAGTGACACTGACTCTGATGAAGAGGCTAATGAAGATGGGATGCTCAATATGGTTTCACTAATTAGCAAAAAGAATGTGGACAACTCAGATTCTGATTCTGATGATGATGAAGAAGATATAGATCCAAAGGTGGAATATCGCAAGCTTTATGACAATTGGGTCGAACTAAGCAATGAGAATCTGATATTGCTCAAGAATAAGGCGATGCTAGAAGCTCAGATTAATATAATGGGAGATGGAAAAACCTGTGAAATCAAAGCTTGAAACGCTGATTTGTTCAAGGTCGGATAGGTTGTTTGCACAAGAACAGAGAAGCAGAACAGAATAATATACTTGAGCTAGAAGAAAAGATAAATAGACTGTCAGAACTTTTTGTCGCAGGAAGAAGAAAAGAACAGAAGTCTTGAACATATTTTAAGAGACAACCACAAAAGAATCAAGATGTTGAACAGGGGAACAAAAGACTTGGACTCAATCTTGGCAATGGGACAACCTGCAAAAGTTAACTGGGGGATTGGATACAAAGAAAACAGAGTAACAAATCAGGTAATCAATACTCAAAGTCCGAAAGAATTGACAAATTTTGTTCGTGCTGAGCCTGTTCGTGTTGAGTCTATTCGTACTGAGCCTATTCGTGCTGCTGAAACAAAAGAGATGGGAAACTTGCACCACAAACAAACAAAGTTGTTAACTCTGTATGTGCAAAACCGTGTGCTGTTGTCAAAGCTCGAAATGAGGTTCAACAAGCACAAATAACAGACAAAGTGGTTGAAGCTGTTAAAGATCAGAGGTTCATCAAAGTGTGTTACTCGTGTGGCAGAAGAGGACATGTTGTAAGATATTGTTATGAACGTATTAACAATATTAGACAAGCTTGGAAACAAAATAATTGCTTCATTGAACCAAGGTACTACGGAAAAGTTTGGATTGCTAAATCTGTTTTGTATTCAAAGGATGACAAAGACAGCAGTGAAGATGATTTTGAAGTAATCTGCAATTCAAATGAGTTGGAACAAGTCCAGAAAAGTAAAGAGAAAGTCATGTTTGAGAATGGTGAAAAAGGAGAAAACTCAAAGACTTTATTGTTTGCTTGTGATTTGTTCAACGAGGAAAAACGCAGTGCACATATCAAGAATGTCTGTGAAGAAGAGTTCCATAACAATGCAGTCAAGAGTGTATCTCTACAATCTTCAACTCTTAGGAGTACCACTTATGAAGCTTCAACGGAAATAGATGGAAGCATGCTGGTTGAGAATCCACATCACGGTTGAAAGAGGTACTCTGATCTGGTCTATGATTTTATGTAAGTATGCACACAAGCAGGGGGAGAAGTTTGAAGGATATGTAGTAATTGAGGGGGAGCACAGCATTTGAGGAGGAGCACAACATCTGAAGAAGAGCACAACAATGGCTGGAATCGTTGCTTGGTATTGGTTCTTTTGTTGGCTATGAGTGCAAATGGCTTGGTTGACATACTCACATAAAAAGGGGGAGATTGTTGAGACCAGATCTGTTAAAGCTGGATTTTGAGGTTGAACACAAAGGTGCAACTCAACACTTAAACGTTGGATTTCGAAGAGTTCGTGGAAAAGTTTTTCTGTCGTGATGACGTGGCAAAGTTGATTGGTTGTAAGCTGAAGATAACAACATAATAAGGAGATTATGTCAAAGGGATTTAAAGATAAGGATAAATCAAGTGGTTTTGAGTTTATTTAAAATACAACTAGGATTAGGAACTCTATAAACTATATAAAGAGTTTTAGAAGTTGTTTTGTGTTTTTATGCTTTGTGAGTTCTAAAAACGTGGCTACAAAGGTGCAACTCAACACTTAAACGTTGGATTTCGAAGAGTTCGTGGAAAAGTTTTTCTGTCGTGATGACGTGGCAAAGTTGATTGGTTGTAAGCTGAAGATAACAACATAATAAGGAGATTACGTCAAAGGGATTTAAAGATAAGGATAAATCAAGTGGTTTTGAGTTTATTTAAAATACAACTAGGATTAGGAACTCTATAAACTATATAAAGAGTTTTAGAAGTGTTTTGTGTTTTTATGCTTTGTGAGTTCTAAAAACGTGGCTACAAAGTCTGTGAGAAGAGAGATAAAACGTGAGTGTTTCTTAGATTGATTGTTTAGAAGACTAGAGATTGGTCAGTGACGATTCACGTGTGTGTGAAGGCGTGTAATTCGGATTGAACAGAAACAGGTGTTCTCTGTTTAAGAGATTTCTAATAAAACAATCTTGTTTGGAAGAAGTAACGTTTCCTTTGATATACATCCTTGTTCTAGGTTCTACAGATGAGTTCTCTATAAATGTAATGAATGTTGTCTAAAAACAAAGACTAAGTTTCCTAAAGTAACAAACAAAACCCTTATGGAAAATCTCATCACCACTTTTCATCCTCAGCATTGCCTTGAGTCTAGTCTACATCCCGACTATTATGGTGAAAAGAAATGCGTTATTTGTGAAAAATTTATCTCAACCTAATTTTTGTATTGTCGTGCATGTGATTTCCATTTTCACAAAGAATGTTCAACCAGATTGATGAAGAATCTGACAATATATCGTCCGAAGACACATGAACATACACTCACCTTCATTCGCAAAAAGAACTCTTTCAACTGTGATGCATGCGGAAGGGTCGGTAAGGACGAGATGAGTAAGTACGTAAAGTACGAGATGAATATGTATGCATGTTTGCCATGCAACTTCTTTATCCACAGGAATTGTATGTATTTACCAAAGGTTATAAAACTCACTCGTCACTCGCACCACTTGTTTCAAACTTTTCAAGTTCCCGAGTGTAACACGAAATGTCGACTTTGTGATGTCCGGTTTGTAAGTTCGAATGTTTCTCTATATTGAATATCAACATAGTTACAGCAGTATATAACGATGGAGAAGTTACAGATATCTTGGGCTATCCCTATAATATAGGAACTGATTACAAACAACTAAGAATATTCTTGGAGATATTCTTTCACCCTCCCTCAGTCGAACCGGCGGGAGGTCTGACGGTGAGACTGGTTCGAAACTCGGAGAAGAGCGAAGTCAGAAGACCCTTCGTGAAGATATCTGCATATTGCGAGGAAGTTGGGACATGGAGAACCTTTACTTGGCCAAGAGCTACTTTTTCTCTCACAAAGTGGATGTCAAGTTCAACATGCTTCGTCCTTTGATGTTTAACGGGGTTAGCCGAGAGATAGACCGAGCTTATGTTGTCACAAAAGACAAGCATAGCTTTGGTTACTGGTTGATGAAGCTCCAAGAATAGATTGCGGATCCAACATGTTTCGGCCACCGCGTTCGCAACACCCCTGTACTCGGCCTCCGCGCTTGACCTTGAAACCGTGTTTTGTCTCTTTGAAGACCATGAGATCAAGTTGTTACCTCGAAAGACACAGTAGCCAGAGGTTGAGCGTCGAGTGTCAGGACAGCCGGCCCAATCGGCATCCGAATAAGCTGTTAGAGTTGAGGTTGGTGAACGATACATTTGCAGTCCGTGTGCCTTGGTCCCTTGAACGTAACATATGATCCTCTTAAGAGCCGTGAGATGTTCCTGTCGAGGGTCATGCATAAAAAGGCAAACCTGCTGCACTGCATAAGTTATATCTGGCCTTGTAAAAGTGAGATACTGGAGAGCACCAGCCAGGCTTCTGTATTGCCTAGGATTCTCTATGCGTTCACCAGTAGCTGCAGAGAGTTTGAGTTAACATCTGCTGGAGTGGAGAGGGGCTTACAATCAGACATTCCGGCACGATCAATGATTTCTGTGGCGTATTGACGTTGTGAAAGAAAGAGACCGTGTTCGTTCTGATCAACTTTGATGCCTAGGAAGTAGCTGAGCTTCCCCATATCGGACATTGGGAACTCGTTCTTGAGGCTTGTGATTATTGTGTTAAGAAGAAGTGGGGTGGAACCTGTCAAGACAATATCGTCTACATACAAGAGTAAGTAAGCAAGATCACTTTTATTCTTGTAGACGAAAAGAGATGCATCCGACTTTGAAGTCACAAAACCAAGTTTGTGGAGGAAATGACTTATCCTGGCGTTCCATGCGCGTGGAGCTTGCTTGAGGCCGTATAGAGCCTTCTCCAATTTGCAAACATAGTGAGGTTTGGACTTGTCAACGAACCCCGGTGGTTGGTGCATGTAGATGTCCTCTGAGATTGTCCCATGTAAAAACGCATTCTGTACATCTAATTGTTTGATTTCCCAGCCATTATTCAACGCAATATCCAGCACTGATCGTATAGTGACCGGCTTCACAACTGGGCTGAAGGTCTCAGCATAGTCCACTCCTTCTTCTTGTGTTTTGCCGTTTGCGACGAGTCTTGATTTGTGTCGAGTAAGTGTTCCATTTGCATCAATTTTGTGCTTATATAGCCACATTGAGTTAAAAATATTAGCACCCTTTGGCCGTGGAACCAGGCTCCATGTCTTATTTTTAATTTGAGCATCATACTCCTCAGTCATTGAAGGTTTCCAGTTCGGGTCTAATAAAGCTTTTTGGTGAGTTGTAGGAATGCGAGAGACAGAGGAAGAGTAAAGGCTAAAAATTTTTCTGGGTTTCACAATACCTGATTGTCCCCGAGTAATCATTCGTTGAACAGGAGGGTTTGAAGGTAGGGTTTGAGCAGACGTAGCGGTTGTTTGTAGAGGAGGAGGTGCCAGCGGTAAAGGAGAACCAGTGGCTGGAAGAGTCTGGGATTGCATAATCGATTTGAAGATTGGAGAAGGAGATTCTGAGCAATCAAGAAAAGTGTAAGAGTCTGGTTTAGAACAAAGACGTTGAGCTGCAGGGAAGCTTGTCTCGTCGAAGATGACATGACGAGATATGATGATCCGATTTGTGCGAAGATCAAGGCACCGATATCCTTTGTGATTGGATGGGTAGCCGAGAAACAAGCACAGAGTGGATCGAGGTGAGAGTTTGGGAAGGTTTGAGTGATTAATATTAGGAAAGCACAGACAGCCGAACACACGCAGACTGTCGTATGTCGGTTTTCGATCAAACAAGAGTGAAAATGGGCTTTTTCGGTGAGTTGCAGCTGAGGGAAGAATGTTGATTATGTGGGCTGCAAAGTGAAGAGCTTCGGCCCAATATGCTGGTGACAACTGGGCCTGAAATAGCAAAGAACGGATACAGTTATTTATAGTTCGTATCATACGTTCTGATTTACCATTTTGCTGAGATGTGTGTGGGCAAGAAAACCGAAACACAATGCCTTTCTCTGCAAAATGATTTTTAAATCGAGAATTATTATACTCTCCTCCATTGTCACACTGAAGTGCTTTAATGGATGTTTGGTGTTGGAGTTTTGACATAAGCAGAGAAATGTAAGAATTTAGAAAACACATCACTCTTTGTCTCAGAGGATAAACCCAAAGGTAATGAGTGTAATCGTCAAGAAAAAGCACATAATATCGAATACCACTTAGACTTGGGATAGGAGATTTCCAGAGGTCCGAGTGTATCAATTCAAAAGGCTTAGATGTTTTATTAATGGAATTTGTGAAAGGGAGTTTGAGGTGTTTACCCAGCTGACAAGCATTGCAGAATTGCAAGCTGTCTTTATTACATGAAAGAGAACAAGAGAGATAAGAGAACGCAAAGTCTCATTATTTGCGTGAGCTAAACGCTTATGCCATAAAGATGGTGAAGCAGCAACGAGCGCAGTGTGATGGCGAATAGACGACGGAAGGGAGTAGAGGTCGCCTGAGCTTTCACTGCGGAGAATGGTGATGTCTTGCTTATTTGCATAGTTTTGATCACCCTTTATTGTACATTTTGATCACTTAGGATAGCATTTAGACTCATTTAGGCTGCATTGCATAGCATATGTCTCTATCAGGTATTGAAGGTACAAGATGGTGATTTTGGAGCTGTTGGAAGTGATTGAAGTGCTGATATGAAGATTTGCCCAAGTGTTGTAGCGGGATGATGTAGCGGCATGCTGATGCCGCTGGTGATACACTCGATTTCCGGGAGATGTAGCGGCCTGCCCAAGCCGCTATGGAGAAAACTCGATCCCCTGCTCCATATCTGGATGATGTAGCGGCCACACTAAGCCGCTATGCTCGTAGCGGTGTCACGTAGCGGCATCCCTTTGCCGCTATGACATGAAGCGGTTTCACGCAGCGGCTTTGCATAGCCGCTGTGAGTGCTTAAACCACGGTTTTGTTGGGTCACCCAGGTTTGTTGGGTGAACCCAACTCGAATTTTAGCTTCCTATAAGTACTTTAAGAGATAATTGCCACAATTAGGTCTAAAAGTACTTATAGGAAGCTAAAATTCGAGTTGGGTTCACCCAACAAACCTGGGTGACCCAACAAAACCGTGGTTTAAGCACTCACAGCGGCTATGCAAAGCCGCTGCGTGAAACCGCTTCATGTCATAGCGGCAAAGGGATGCCGCTACGTGACACCGCTACGAGCATAGCGGCTTAGTGTGGCCGCTACATCATCCAGATATGGAGCAGGGGATCGAGTTTTCTCCATAGCGGCTTGGGCAGGCCGCTACATCTCCCGGAAATCGAGTGTATCACCAGCGGCATCAGCATGCCGCTACATCATCCCGCTACAACACTTGGGCAAATCTTCATATCAGCACTTCAATCACTTCCAACAGCTCCAAAATCACCATCTTGTACCTTCAATACCTGATAGAGACATATGCTATGCAATGCAGCCTAAATGAGTCTAAATGCTATCCTAAGTGATCAAAATGTACAATAAAGGGTGATCAAAACTATGCAAATAAGCAAGACATCAACTCCCCCAAACTTGTCATTTACTTGTCCTCAAGTGAACTTTCAAAACAAATAGGGAGAGAGGTTTGAAAGTGGGAGCTCAGAACCTCAAGATACACTTCCTAGCCTTCAACATTACATCCTAGGGAATCTTAGCAAATAGCATGAGCAAACTCTCTAAGTACACTCTATCTTCTCAAGGCCTATCAAGACTCTTATGACTCTTCACTAGATGCAATGCTCATCAATCAACAAGTCTTTACTCCAACTCTCACATTCATTAACAAATTATCAAGGTGAAATCTTGCAAATGGAAACTTGATCTCAATCATTTGGCTTGGTGAGTGAAAATGGGATAATGATGATAGAAAGAGGGCCTCAAAATATTTGGTAACTTACACTCAAGAAAAGGAGCTTGATCATTATGCAAAATTTATCTAAGAAAAGGAGCAATTCATGCATACAATGGATTGTTCTCATCACTCTACCCTTTTCCTAAACACCTTCAAATTCTACCCTTTCTCTTGGTGTAATCTCATCTCCTTTTTTTACCCAAAGATTAAGAAATGAACTCTCTATATTTTTTTTTATTGTTTGAACCTACTAGGGATACTTCTCTCTTAGCTCATTCTTTTTTTTTATGGAGTTTTACTTGAGGTGCCTAGAGCTTTTATTTTCTTTTTCTTTGATCCCTAGTGTCATCTTCTTTTCATCTCTCTTTTATTTCACTTCCTCCAAACATCTCTCACCTCAAACCCGAGATCAATGCTTATAGTTACCAATACACTTCCCATTCCTAAATGCTAGCTCAATGAGGTCCTATAGCTAGCCAAAGATGAGAACAAGCCAATGTCGCTCCCAATACTCTCAAGATTTTGCACATGACAAGCTATCTATAAGAGGCCTCACTCAAGCAAATTCGATTGCGGTCCAAGGAATGGTTAGGGCTAAAGGGTGGGGAGGTGCCTTTTGGGTTTTCCAAAGAGTGATATTGATAAGAAAGACAAACCCAAAAGTTCATAGAATCCATGATCAAGCAAACAAGAGTCCATAAGCAAGATAGATTAAGTTCATTAAGCTACGATTCAGTTTGGAGTTGGATTCAAGAACAATGTCGATCTCAAGCAAACAACCAGTTTCAAGAGAGTTTTCAAGGCTCGAAGCTTACAAGCTTTTCAAGAGATGCTTAAGCTATTTGCTATGATTAGCTAGGATGTCATTTTGAGTTCTAGGCATGCGTTCTTTATGAGGCAGCACAATCCTTGCTCCCTATGCAATATGAATGCAATCTATATGCTCTAGACTCGATCCTAACAATGAAATGATGCAACCTAAATGATTTTTTTTTTTTCTTTTTAGATTTTTCAAAAATTTTTTTTTGTATTTTTCAATGCATATACCTATATACAATGCAAAACTCAGTGCAAAAAGACAAAAGGTAAACATGGTTAAATACTGGTACCTCCCCACACGTGAGCTACACAGTCTCTGTGTGGCAATGAGTGGGAATGATACCGAAAATTAAATAAATGCATATGAAGGCGGATATATACAATGGATGAGGAAAGAAGATACCGTGCTAGGTGAAGGATGAGGCACCCTCCGTGTCGTCGTCTGCTGTGGCGACTGAAGGAGACTCGTTGGACGAGTATCGGGTCTCGGTGGGGGTCGGTTTCTGCGTTGACGACGGAGTTCAGAATCTGGGGACCGGGGTGGTGGAGGCTGGTAGTAAAACCGGTGGAGAGAGAGATGAAGGTCCAGCCTGGTGTGTCATCCCTTTGGCAACCGGAATCCCGTGGTGAGCTGATGAGCATTGAAGTAACCTTCTTCATTTGCCTCTTGAGGATTTTCACAGAGTTCTTCAGCTTGTAATTTGTGGAGTCTTGCATCTTGTTCCACCGAAGCAACTTTGCATTTTTGAGAGAGAGCCTCTCGTAAGGCTACGTTGTTCGTGACACCACTGTAGGGCTTGAAGTAATACCTCTCTGTCCATAGAGCCTAGCTGGATGTACTGGTGAACTAGGTCCTTCATCGTCTGCATCACTGGAGCGGGGGGCAGTTGAAGCTCTTTTCTTGGTCTTTTTCTCACGTGGCTTTTTGATACCTTCAAGAGGACCATGATCAGCAGAGATAAGGCTCATGACTGGCGGGGCTAAAGGGCAACGTGATCAAATGGTTTTCTGAGTTTGAAGGTCCTTCAAAGAAAAACCAAACGGATCAAATTCGACAGAGCACCAGTTATCTTTTGTAAAACGACGAACATAGATAAGATTTTTGACAATATCAGGAGCTACCAAAACATTTTTGAGATGAAGAGGTTTAAAAGCAGAAGGAACAGAGGTCTAGCCTGATAATTGTATAGGAATGGAAGAACCGTTTCCAACAATGATCGAGTTTCCAGTGCGCAATTTAACAATAGACTGGAGGTTACCTGGGCTTGATGATATGTGGGAAGATGCACCCGAGTCCATGTACCAGTTTGAGTTCGGTTCACGCCAAGGTCATGGTGTTAAAGGCTTCGGGCAAAGTCCCTTGTTGGTTGAAGATTGTTGTCAAACCATGTGAGCCTTTGATGAGGAGTAGACGGACGTGGTGTGAGGAGGTGGTTCGAGGAGGGGGACCTAGATGAGTAGGTTCATCCATGGTGGGCAGTTGATATTGCTGCCCAGTTATTAAAGCCCCCATTCCAGAATTGTTGCGGTCCGCGTCGCAAGGGAGGAAGTGAGACCTGTTCGAAACCGTTGTTGCTGCGGCCTCGTCCTCGGTTGCCACGTCTGTTAACTCATGTTATTTCTGTTCTGTTGTCTACGTTTGATTGTCATGTTTGTTGTCTCGCCTGCGGCGTAAACCAAGTGCTGTAGAAGACGACAGGAGTATCGGCTGTGAGATGCTTAAGACTTGGAGGGTTTCTTCAAGACGTGTATTCTTCAAGCTCGAGCAGTATGCGAGCTTCATCCAAAGCTCACATGGGAATGGCTTTTGATGTTTGTATGTCATGACATTGTATGATATGATCAAACTCGCTCCATTAATAAGGGGGGGGGGCCCATTTTTTGGGGGGGCACGCACAGTATACAATAAAAGCGTCTCTCAGTCATAACA
>CAJHQP010012238.1:0-12661 GCA_905132765.1 Moricandia arvensis
AGAGTTGGATTCTCTTTTGGAGGTGGTCACAGATCGAATAGTGCCGTAATTTTCAGTATTTGCGAATTATTTCGTATTTTACGAATATCTAATTTTTTAATTTGTTTTGTTTCGGAAAAATACAGATATTTTCAGATATTTGATTTTTTCAGATATTTGTGAATATTTATGGATATCTTATCCGCTTTGTTTGATACAATTAAATTTAAAACAGCACTATAAAAATTTGTTTTTCAAAAATATCTTTTACATAATATAAAATAAAAAAAATCAGTGAAAATATATGTTTCATAATTTTAAAAATTATTTAAATCTTTTTAAAAAACATAAAATTTTAGAAAAATCATAATTTATATTCCTTTATTAGTCTAATACTTTATATGTAATTTGTGAATAAAATCAATAAATTGTATATTAAAAATAATTATATAAAATTATACATTTAAAATTATATATATAATAATAGATATACATATATTTTTATAAAAGTTGGAGCGTCCTACTCTAAATTTTTTAATATTTGTGACTCATTTCGTTTTTAACAGATATTGATTTTTAATATTTGCTTTACTTCGAACTCTAACAAATATTTGAATTATTTGGATTGAATCGAAATGAATAACGAATCAAATTAAAATTATCGATAACATGTTTAGTCCTATTCTCATTGAGGACTTAGTCAGAAATTCACGAGAACCCTTCCTTGCACTTGCACCGCATGGATAGCTTAGCTATTTAGTTTTCATTTAAATTTGATTAGTTCAACAAAATTAATTAAAGAACTAATTACATTAAGAGTCTTTTTTAGTTTATAATTATACTAGAAGACAGTTTGTACTACTAAAATAGTTTTTCTTAACCAAGCTTACTTTTCAAATAAAAATCTAACTAAATGAATTTGTAACCAAAGAAAATATGTTAACTACAATAAATATTTTTTTCTTTTTTTACACGATTTATCTATAACCATTCATTTTATTTGTAGATTCAATAGTTAAAATTTAGCACAAACAAAGTGGGCACTCTATCTTTCTCCTTTGCTTTTTTTTTCTCCTAAATTCTCCATTTTAAAAAAAATTGAAATTTGTTTTTTTCAACGAAACTTTTATTGAATCATTATTTTTATTACTCAGACTATCTTTTGAGATATGTCAGTGTATATTTCTGTAGTTGTGTACTAGTAATTTATATGACGGTGACGTAAACAATTGAGATATTGACGACTTTGATATAAACAAGTGGAGACATAGACGACGGCAAAAACGATGTAAAACCATTACCCACCATGAATAGATTGTGAAAATTCGACACAAAGATATCAAAGAGAATATGTTATTCATTGATGAAATGATAAGTGGAGGAAGAAATTGAAGAATGTGAGAATATATTGATGAGTACAAAGATTTAAAGATGGTTGATGAGTACAAGATTTGGAGTGTTGTTTTTGATTGTTCACATACATTTTTTTATGTTGTAGGTTAGTTTATACGGTTATGTTGCTTACTCTACAAGCTAATATGGATTTTGAGGTTTAACATAGTTAGAGCATCTCCAATACAACCTCAAATCCTCAAATTTTGAGGTCTTGAATAGTGAAACCTCAAATTTGAGGTTTCACTATTCAAACCTCAAAACTACTTTTTATTTTCTTTTTGGTCTTTATAATTATTATTTTTCACAAATACATGTATTAAACTTAGGCAACTTAAGTATACTAAAATAAAATAAAATAGGATAGATATTACATAGCATTAAAATAAAGTTCACATAATAGAAAAATACATTAAACAAATCCACACAAAATAAAAATACATTAAACAAACTTAAAACAAATTAAAACAAACTAAATAAACTATTAAATATTACATATCTTACAAATGATACTAAAATTAAAAATGATAGCATTACGAAAAAATGAGAGCATTACGAAAATAATGTTTAAGTAAGTTTATATGTAATTTTCTTAAACTTGTGTGTATGTGTGTTGCTTTATTATATACATAATTTATATTGCCTTTATTATATAATATTTTAATATTGTGTGTTGTATAATATATTAAATGTATGTTTATATGCATTGTGAAGTTTTATTATCATTATTAAATTTTGTTAATATAAAGGACTATAATGCAAATAAATAAACTTTTAAGGATTTTTTTGAGGATTCATGATTGGAGTAATCACCCCTGAAATCCTCATTTTGAGGTTTTGCTCCCCTCAAAATAAGGTTTTGGGTTGGAGATGCCCTTATTGTAACAAAAATTATTAGTGTGTGTATTTTCATGCTAGATTTATGGTGGGTCTTAGTTTGATTGATTTTTGGTTGTTGTACAAATATGTGCACTATCATATTTATCATACACATGTACACTCACATATTTATTGTACACGTTACTGTTATATTTTATCGTACACACACAATGAAGATGAAGATTGACAATGATGAATATGTTGATGATGATGCTGATAAGTTGAGTAATTTGATATAGTAGGTATATTATCAACGCTATGAATCTCATCCTTTTGTCGTTTATATCTTTTGAACTCATATAATGTAAATTAAACTGAATTTTGTGTTATATTCCTCAACTTATTGTTCTTCATTTTGGTTTAATGTTTCTTTTTAGATTGATATATTCATGAAAATGGAAGTCATTGTAACAAAAATGTATCAAAGCTATTCAATTTGGATAAAATGTCTGGGATTATGAATTTGTACTTACTTAAAAATGGATGTATAACAATGTTTTCATGTGTAGTGAGACATGCTTCGAACATATGTAAACACAAATAATATATAATATTGTATATATGTTCACAACAACGATTGTACACATTTACACACTTATTACAAAGACAAGGTAAGAAATATAATGGGTGTGACTGGTAACCATAATAAAAACATTAGGAATGGATAGGAAAAAATGAGTAGGAATAAAATTTGTGGAATGATGAGGAATGTTGATTCCTTATCAAAATTAACAAGGAACAAATCTGTTCTATAATTCTCTACGAAAAAAGGAACGAGAAGGAATAAAAAGGAAAAACGATTCCTCATGAATGGTAATTTTTTTAAGGAATATTAAGGAACTTAATATTCCTCATTGTTCCCTTGGTTACCATTCAAAACCAATATCAACGCATGCGCACAACAACAATTATATTCATGTACACTCATGTACACAACAATGATTGTACACATGTACACATAGCTATAGCAAAAACAAGCTCAAAAACATTAAAAAAAGTTAGTGATTAAGGGCAGCTGTTACGACGACTATGAGAGAACAATGATGCTTAGATTTTCTAGAGGTGGGAGGAACAAATCCATGTTTTAGGAGGCTCACATTTACTGAGTGAGTTCAACGACTATGAGGAAACAATGATGCATAGATTCTTTAGAAGTGAGAGGAGCAAATCCATCATGAAAAAGTGAAGACAATGATTGACATCAAGGTCAGAGGTAAGCTAGGCGTTGGATTCTCAATCAGAATGTGACATCATATATTGTGGCAAATATCAATGTACAATAAAAACACAACAAACCCGCTTGAAGAAATCATTATATCAAAGAAAATATCAATGAAGAACGACATGTATACTTAACCAGAAATTAACAAAAGTTTTTTCTTACTATTAGACAAATAAAAAATGATCAAGCAATGGTATGAGATTGTTTGTATCTTTAAAGTTCAGTTTGACATTTTAGCGAATACTTGGTCTGCGACTATAAAAATTAAGATTTATAAAAAAAAAATCTAATGAAATTACAAAAGATTATAATGAAAATATTCTAAACTAACTTCATGGTCAGAAAACTCTATGTCGTTGGTGACTTTAACCATTGCAAACAGAAATCTTGTTAACATGTGGTTTTCTCCTTTCCCAATTACTTTCTTTAAGCTTCATATTTTTCAAGCTTCGTATTTTTTATCAACCAATATCTCTTTTGTCAGAATCACTTCCAAAACCTTTCGAACACATATACAATAAGAAAAAAAAGTTGAAAGTAAACAAATAAAAAATGATTTTTTTTTATAAAAATGATGTATATACTAAGCCAAATCTAACTTTTTATCTAAGGTCCACCATAAAATCTATGTCTCTTTTTAAATTTTAAATAATTTAACTTATCTAACCAGACAATTATCATTTTACTAAAATATCCTATCTAGTTTTACTTTTTCAAAGACAAAAAAATCTTTAATTAATAAAAAATACTTTAGATGCACTAATTGTTATTGGATGTAATAAAAACACGGAAACTGCTCTTAAATATAAATTACTCTCAATTAAAATAACAACTAGGATAGAACCCGCACTTGAAAAGCGCGAAATTATTTTTGTTGACAAATTTATTAACATAGATGTTTTTTCACTAATATATTCAAGCATGAACATTTGGTTTCGGTTCGTTTCCAGATTGTATTTTTGTTTTTTGGTTTGCTTCCGAATCAGTTGTGTATTTTATTTATTTTTGATTCAAGAAATATAAAAATCGTTCGGTTATTTATGAATTTAGATTTGATTTGTTTGGTTTAGATTTAGGTTTTTCAATCTTTGGTTTGGTTTAAATAATAATGTTTAAAATCTAATAAAATTTTGAGTTTAATTTGAATGCTCAGATCTAAATAGGGATACAATTTGAGTTTATCATAATTAAATTATGTATGAATATTTAGTTGGTGTTTCTTATTTAAAACGTTTTCAGTGTGTGTTGCAAAAAAAAAAAATCAATAACAATATACAATATGATCGTTTTTTGTAATACCCAACAACTTAATATTTTTTGGTCTATCTATAATAATTTTATAAAGTTTGTTGTCGATGTTAGCACTAAAACCTAAAACATCTTTTTAATAAAATAGTTGTTATGTATCTTTTTTATTTAGTTTTAAGAGGATATTAGGTTGGAAGTTGTTATATTGTTTGTTAGTATCTTTTTGATTTCATTATATAAAATGATATTAATAGTGTATTTTTATATTTAGTCACAACATGTTTAATAGGTCCAAATTTAAAACATGCCACGGTAAAATTCAAATAGGACTCTGTTTTAATATAGTAGATATTCTATTCGTAATAATTTCTTTCGAGAACCCAACCAATAAAAGTACTTTTCCGCTGCACAAAACCCGTAAAACCCATAATGTTGAAGTGAAATTTGTTTTGTTTTGTTTGTATACTGAATTGAATACTATAAAGAATGTTACAATAATAATACTTTTAATCATAGCTAGTAGTGGTGTAAGTTCATGATGGCATTGAAGACTAATCTAAACCAAAGTAGTAAATGTCGAAAGCCAAAACAAATGCCAGCACGAAAGAGAAAATAAAATCACACATCACAATACAAGAAAACAAATATCCTGTTTAGGGCAACAGAGAGTGGCATGCTACTTGGCCAGAGAATAGTCTTCCTTTGTAATAACATATTTTCATGAGAATCCATATATATAAATAAATGAATATTTATATCATTCAAATTGAAGTACACAAAAAAATATTTTTAACAGATTTATTACATCTTTTCTTACTATCTTAGCTATTTTATTAATTTTTCTTTCCAAATAATATGACAACAATTATCATAAAAGTACAAAACAAAATTTACCTATTTTAAATATTTTATTATATATTTTACATTTTTTTCTTTAAACTACTTTATTAATTATATTTACTATAATTAATTCAACTTTATTTACTTTACGTGTTAACTATAATTATTTCAAATGTTTGAATGATATTGTTTCATTAGTACAAAAATTCAAACCGGTTAACAAAGAATTATCTTTTGTTTACATAATTAGTTAAACATAAATGATACATAACATATTAAATTTAATAAACTCGATAATATATCTATATAAGAATTAAACTGTTAACATGCCTTAGACTTTTAGATAACCACTTATATAATATCTAAATAGATTAATTTTAAAATATAAAATTTTGATTAAAAATAATTTCACATTTTTTAAGCATATATCAAAATCTAGTACATTATTATTTTCGGATGTATTATATTTATGCTTTAAAAAGGGCAGAAAGAAATGTTAAGATGTCGTTAATATTAAGATAAATATTGTTTTGTCAAATAAAAAGTGAAAAAAATATAGGAGGAATGATAGAAAACTGTTGTTCTATGTAAGTCTCTCAAATAAATTTGAAATACTTATTTAACTGATGCAACTTTGCTATTGGTTCAATTTTATTTTATTTTAAATATAATTATATAATGATAAATATTGTCATGGGATATCATGTTGAGTATAATGAATAATGATTCTCCAAGAACATTCCAAATGCAAAATTTCATATAATATTTCAAAAAAAAATGATAAAGACAAGAAAATGTTTCGTTTTAAAACTGTCATGAAGCACCACTACAACAGTCATTTTCATTGATCATTTTTACTATTAATTTTTTAAACGAATGATTAAGTTGTATTATAATATCATATTATTTTAGTTAGATAGTCAAAATAATATACTATATGGATATAGTCAATTCATCTCCAATTATATTAAGAATAGTCTTGATACTAGTATTATCAATGAGATAATGACTCAGTCTTATCTCAAATACTTCTTCCGTTCCTGAAAATAAAAATTTATAGACTTTCTTTTTTAATGTACAAAGAAAAAGGTTCTAAACTTTTAAGATATATTTATTAATTAATGTTGAATTGTATATTTTTAAGAAACATTAATTGAAAATGCTAAAACTGTTTTAATCTTATTGATTGATAGTTATTGAAACTGCACAATAGAAATAAATAATATAGTTAAACATAAACATTAATTATGTTTTTAATAATCATAAAAAGTCTAAAAATCTTACTTTGGAGGACGAATGAATTAATATCATAATATATAGTAGTTCTTATAGCTGGCTCTTTAACAGTGTTCTCCAAGTCTCAAATTACTGATTTGGGTGTCCCCATCAAGATCAAATGGGAGAGAATTAACCATCGTCGGGTTAATATGGGGTTTGCAACAATTGAGATTCCAAAAAATGAAATCCATCACAACAATGCAACTTAGATTGTATGACCAAATAATGTTCGAAGACTTTGCGGGAATATTCCAAGGTACTAAAGTCAACGTGATTAGCTGTTTTGGCTTCTCCCACATTTGTGTCTAAATTAATAATGTGAAACTTAAACTTCAAGGAAACTACAATAAATGGACAGAGTAAAGTATGTTTGTGTGCATTAAATTATTAATATATATTTCCTCCATTTCACAATATAAAATGTTTTAGATTTTTTTGATGTTTTAAAATATTAAAGTTTATATGTTTATGGTAATATAATTTTATTAGAAATTAGTTAACCAATAAATTTTATTACAATATAATTGGTTAACTTGTTTTTAATTTATATTATTAGAAAAATTATCCTATGATAATTTTAAAAAATATTTGTCAGAAAAAACGGCTTCTAAAAAGAAAAATATCTAAAATAAATCTTATTAAATAATGTAAATATATATTTATACGTTTAAGGTTAAATAATACTACCTCCGTTTCAAATTACTTGTCATTGTAGAGTAAAATTTTCGTTTTAAAATAAGTGTCGTTTTCGAATTTCAATGCAAAATTTAATGATTTTATATATCATTCTATTTTCTTATTGGTCGAAATGTGATTAGGTGTATAGGTAATAGTGTTTTTATTTTGAAAATATGTATAATTAAATGTTTTCTTAATCTGTGTGCAAAAACCTAAAACGACAACTAAAATGAAACGGATGGAGTATAGAATTAGGATTTAGAGTTACTAACATGAGTTTTAAGGATAGATTTAAAAATTTAAAGATAAAAAATAAATATTAATAATTTTTTTAAAAAAGAATATTTCAATATTTTTATTTAAGAGCTATTTTGATAACAAAATATTTAAAAATGATTATTTGAGAAAATTGACCTATACTTTTTTAAGTAAATCTTTTACCTCTGCATTTTTTGAAAACATTTTATATTATTGAACTACTTTCTAGGAAAGTGCGAGAGTAAAAAAAAAAAGTCCAAGACTGATTAGAAAAAGTTGTGGTTGGTCGGTGAAAAGAAACGATAAAAGATGGTTGTAGGGGAAGAGAGTTTAGTACTTTAGTCTGCAAAGAAGATATATATAAAAAAAGATACGATATGAATTCAAATCCTAAAATGAAATATGATGTGTTCTTAAGTTTCAGGAACAAAGACACTCGTGACAACTTCGTAAGCCATCTATGTGGCTGTCTACGTAGGAAACGGATCAAAACCTTCTTATACGACGAACTACCAAGCGAAGATAGTTACGGAGAGTCACTCAAAGCAATAGAAGTATCAAGAGTTTCAGTGATTGTGTTCTCTGAAAACTTTGGTGATTCGAAATATTGTTTAGATGAAGTTGTGGCTATCTTGAAATGCAAAGAGAGGTTCGGTCAGATTGTGATACCTGTCCTTTATCATGTTGATCCTGTCGACATCGAGAATCAGACAGGAAGCTTCGGAGAAGGCTTTGCTAAGCGCCGGGATAAAATGGAGCAGCTTAAAGAGTGGAAAGATGGTTTTACAGAAGCCATTAATCTCCCTGGATGGAGTACTTCCCACTTGAGGTATCATCACTCCATTTCATACTTTAGCTTATATGTTTAGCCTTTGATAGGTATGCTTCTTTTTACCAGGGATGAGGAGATGTTGGTGAATGAAATAGCTCTTGATATTGAAAGCAAACTTTTAAGATCCTCAAGAACAAAGGTTATATATAAATATATGAAGTTTTAAGGTTTTGTAGCTTAGAATTTTGTTGGCCAAAATGATTTGAATCCATGTCAAAAATATTTGGCATTGAGTGAATCAGTTTATTGTATGACTCTACTATATTACTTTAAATCATTTTTATTGAGATAATGACCAAAATAGATTTTAAAAAGTTCTCCAACATAGCATTTAAAGAAAAAAAAATGATCAAAATAGATTTTATTAAAAAGTGTAAATATACATTTATACATGTTGGGTTAATTAATCTAGACTTATGGTTTAGAGATACGGGGTAGGGTTTTGGAGGTGAGTTTAAAATTAAAAAAAATTAACAAAATATTAAAATTTTCAAAATAAAAATAAAATCTGTCTTGGTCATGTTTTTAAGGTCTATTTTGTGACAAAAACTTCGAAAATATCTATTTGAAAGATTTGCCTTTTCTTATTTCAGATGTGGGAATCTTAATGAACTCTTTGTCTTGTTTTTAAACAGGTCATAATTGAATGGTCACTAGCCATCACCAACCTCATGTTGGAAATACCTTCCTGTGTGTTGGACCAGATCTCTTCTACTCACAAACCTTTGTATGCATTGGCTGCAGTGTCAATGTCAGTTTTATCTTGTCTACTTTGCCTAGTAGATCTTTTACACAAAGGCCGAGTTGAGAGAGTTGTGTGGAAGTGGAGTTGGCCCATTCCTTGGTTTCACTATCCAACTCAGAGACCAAATAGATTTGGTAGCTTTCCTGATATGGTTGGATTGGTTTGCGCCTTGTCTCAAACCATTCTCACGGCCATTAACTATTCATTCATCACACATACAGATGATTCACCCATCAAGTTCTCTGTTTGGCCAATCATGTTTGCTCTTGGTTTACTTTGCACTCTGTTTATCAAAAGATCTAGCTAGCTAGTTTTTTTTTTTGTTCCGTCCTACTTGCTTTAAGCGTAGTTTAGCTTCTGTAAGTAGCTGAAGGAACACTCAATGCGTTTGGTGTACTAATTCCAAAACATTATGGTCTTATGATTCATGTGTGACAGTTATGATTGTGTTCACTGTTCATTGTGATTAATGCAACCACATCCACAATCACACTTACACAATCTCTACGCTAACCGCATTAGCAGTATCCACATTCAGATCACACTTCAACTACACCTATGTGGAGAACGTAAAACCAGACAAAGGCCTCCACCACAACCACAACAGTCACATCCCATCCACCACCGCGTGTTCTGCTCCTCTTTTTGATGTTCACCATAGGATTAACTTAATTTGTCACAAACCCTACGGCCACTATTGATCTCTCCCCTCCATAAACCTAAATTTATTCCAACAACACATGAAACTAGGTTATTACAGTACAATTAGAGTTCCCAACTAATCGTTTCACCTCAAGGGTTTATTGACCAAAAAGACACAAACACAAGGCCCAAAGTACACCTAGTGTGCACAGTAACCAATAGTGTAAGAATCACAATCCAAAGTAACCCATTGTGGAATGCTCTCCAGGAACGAATTTAGTAGAATGTGCTGTCATGTCTCCTTTGACAGGGCTTCTTTCCATGTTGAAAGACCAAAATCTTCCTGATATATGAAGACTTGAACCATACGCACTAGCGACTACCATCGCTAAAATCTATGTGTGGTTAGAAGAAGTGCATGCAATGGTTTGCTTCATCGAACACCGAGAGATAGTGGTTCCACCACCTGTAAACAAATATCATGTTTATGATCTATCATTGTGGAGATCAGACATCAATTAAGAAATCAGATCTGCAAGGATCACGTATCTTATTTAGTACAACAAAAGTATATGCGTGTGAGATAGCGAGAGAGCTTAAGAATTTTGCCTGAGTAATCAAAGGTTTTGCACAAGCTTCCCACTCTGTAGCCCATCGACCCGAAGAACCAGTCTCCATTGCACCCGCTTTAAGCGACATTAGGGCATCACAGTTACCTGGAAAGCCCTTGAAGAGAACCTGTTCAGAAAAAAAAAAAAAAAAGAGAATACAAAAACATCACTGGTGTTAACTAGGGTAAAAAGTGTCTTTAATAGAGAGACATTGAGTTACTTACGAGTAACTGATCCGCTAATTCCGACGAAGATGAAAACAAGAGTCCGTTCTGCCCATCCTTAACGAGTTCTTGAATGCTTCACGAATGTTCAAGGTTTAATAGTGTTTGTTTATGGAAGTATTGAAAGTCGCTGATTATTTACCATGAATAGGAAACAGAGCAAACTGGAAGGCCACATCCAAACATATCAACAACCTGAAATGCCACACATTGGTAACAAGTTGACAAATTGAAAAAGGCAGTCTTAAGACATAACCTTATTTGAGCTCTAATTATAATGGACTTACCTTCATGGGAAGGTCTAAACCCGATGAGGAAGTGTGTAAGAAAACACCGAGATCTGCAGAACCTAAAAGCAATGCGTAATCTTCAGCTGCGAGCCACATTGTGCGGAATGCCACATGTCTGAGGTTTAATCGTTTGATTTTCTCCTCGTACATCTCCTTTTCAGGTCCTTTACCTATGGACAATGTAAATAGCTCATGATCAAAAACAGAAACAGCGATATATTATCATGTTCTAAAAATGAAATTATATTTACCTGTAATGATGAACAACAAGTTGGGATAAAGGTCTTGTTCTTCTGAAATTTCGGCTGTATCACTTCCCTTCGATCTTGCAGCAACACGCCGATCATACATCACTGCGGCTTCCAATAGGATACCAAAATTTTCATCAGGGGTCCTGCAAAGTTCATATTCTAATATTCACTGTCATGGAAAAAGGATGTTACCACAAGAGTGAAAGTGAACAAAGAATGATTATGTCCCCTCACCAACTTGTACTGCTCACAACAAGAGCTGGTCTGTTTTGCTTCAGCAAGATGTCAGCATTAGTTTTGGTAGTAAAAAGGGTTTCATTAAGATCTTGATTCTCCAACTCTGGATTTGAATTATAAAATTGGTATCAGAATGAATGGAGAAGCTCAAAAGGAATCAAAACATGGACTTTTAATTTCAAGGAGATACCTCTACTAATGATATCATAGACGCCAGATGGATGGCAAAGATCTTTCTTCACTCGGCAAAACAACTAAAGATGTAACAAAATTTTCTGTTACTCTCAATACCTCACTCTACACAGTATAAGTGATTGATCATCCTAATCTAAAAAGGAAGAAAAGACCAGCTAAACCTCGTGCCTTTCTTCAAGCAAAGCAGTGCGGAAAAAACTCAGGAGGCTGATCATACAAAACTTCGGCTCTGTGTTTCAATTCAGAACATATAGCATACAAAATCAGAACCACATTACTTTCTTTACTTCAGAGCCAAAATGTTACTGGTTATGATCTATGAGCAATTTCATCTCACCTGACTCCCCAATTCTGTTCCAGTTCATGTTGCATTGCTTTTGGTCACACATAGCGAACCTGTTGCCGTCTTTCCGTAATGCATCTCAATCCTAAAGCATGCAAAGATAACCACTTCAACCTTAGAACTATCAATAGTTTAGGCCATTATAAAAGGTTTTATATACTGACGCATCGGTACAAGGATACAAAGACGTTGTTTCTTCCTAAGGACAATGCCAGCAATGTATAACCAAAATTATGCCAATCTACAACAAACGCTGCACGCCTCCACGAACTCGCCCACTTAACAGCGATTAGTGTTGGAACGGAAGGAGGATTCTGCAGAAGCAACCCTGCTTAAGTTCCTCAAGAAAAATCTAAAAAAAAAAAAAATTCAAAGTGAAAACAACAAGGCTTTACCTGAACCAAGAAAATGTCAGGTTCTGGCACTTTTACGAAAAGAAACCAGAGAAGCATTGTAAACTGAATAAAGCCTTGAGCAAGAGAGTAACAGGATAAAGTATCTTCGGCAAGAGCTGAAT
>CAJHQP010012239.1:0-12660 GCA_905132765.1 Moricandia arvensis
ATGCACTGCATTCTTGTTTGCTCTCAGCGGCTATTTGTTGTCCAGACCGAGAACATAGACACGTCCGCCTGTATTATAAATCCTCTTGAAGTCATGTATGAGAAAATAATTTGCTATTTTTCTTCACTGAAAAGAAATAAGTTATGCAGTTTAACCTCCCTGACTTTTGTACCAAAATTGCAGCTTCATGTTAAATGGAAAAAATGGTCGAGAAGAGTGTTAATATCTCAATGATTTGTGCAATTTTAATGTAACATTGTCTCTCGGAACTAGTTGTGTGCATGTGTTTATGTTTATTGTTAAATGTTTATTTTTTTCAGGATTCAGGGCCTTAACTCCCAACAAATGTTACTGCTATCCTCAAAAACGTAACAAACCTCTTACAAGTTATGGGCAATTCCAAGGGCCATTACATTGTTGCAATTGCTTTTACGGGTTTAGTGTTGGAATGAGAAACTTATTAGAAATGGAGAAAGTGTTTAAGTGTTTGAAGAGAAGAGATTTTATGAAGAAGAAACTTTTTTTATTTCTTGGATGATTCTTGAAAACTTGGATGATACAAAATGAGAAGAGAGTGGAGGTATTTATAGCCTCCAAAATACAAAATATCTTACATATTTTATTCTTAAATCTAGATAATTCTACTAAAATATCTTGATATTTTTATTCTAATTATCTAGATAATTCTATGAAAATATCTAGATTTTTATCTTAAGGAGGTGGAAGATTTTTCTAGATAAATTCTAGAACTTGGGTCAAATTTGGGCTAACATGATTATTAGATTATTAGCCCAATGATTAACCCAAATCAAGTTTATGTTTCAACACCCTCCCTTAAACTTGATTTGGTTACTCCGAGTAAGCTCCTCATCTTGATAAAGTCTTCACGCTTGAGTGGTTTGGTGAAGATATCAGCTACTTGATCATTTGTCTTCACATACTCCAATTGCACATCCATCTTGGCAACACATTCTCGAATGTAGTGATAACGAGTATCAATGTGCTTACTCCGATCATGGAAGACTGGATTCTTCGCCAATGCTATTGCCGACTTGTTATCAACAAAGATCTTCGTTGGCTCCTCTTGTGGTAGGCTCAACTCCTTTAGCAAGTTTCGTAACCAAATAGCATGGCAAACACATGAAGTAGCCGCTACGTACTCCGCTTCACAAGTAGAGAGGGTAACAATTGGTTGCTTCTTTGACATCCATGTGAAAGCGGTTTCTCCAATGAAAAATACGAAGCCACTTGTGCTTTTCCGGTCATCAACGTCTCCACCCCAGTCACTATCGCTATATCCAAAAAGCTTGTAATCGTCAGAGATAGAGTAATACAAGCCAAAGTTGATTGTACCTTTGATATAGCGTAAGATCCTCTTAGCTGCCTTGAAATGAGTTGTTGTTGGATGCTCCATATATCGACTCACAACTCCAACCGCGTGTAGGATGTCGGGCCTTGTGCAAGTTAGATAACGTAGACTTCCAACTAAGCTCTTAAAGAGTGTTGGATCAACACTCTCTCCTTCTTCTTCCTTTGATAACTTGACTCCACATTCCATTGGTGTGCAAACTGGATTTGAGTCTTCCATCTTGAACTTCTTAAGCACTTCTTTAGCATATCCTTCTTGAGTGATGAAGATTCCATTTTCTTCTTGCTTTACTTCAATGCCAAGGTAGTATGACATTAATCCAATATCAGTCATCTCGAACTCCTTTGTCATCTCCATCTTGAAATCTTCAAACATAATCGGATTGGTGCCAGTGAATATCAAGTCATCCACATACAAGCATGCAATCAATATATCGTTGTTTTGGGTTTTGATATAAAGTGCATGCTCATATGGACACTTGATGAAGTCTTTCTCCTTGAAGTACTTATCAATCCGAGTGTTCCATGCTCTTGGTGCTTGCTTTAATCCATAAAGTGCCTTGTTCAGCTTCAAGACTTTGTCTTCTTCACCTTTGACTATGTAGCCTTGTGGTTGCTCAATGTAGACTTCTTCCTCAAGATCTCCATTTAAGAAGGCAGATTTGACATCCATTTGATGTATCTTCCATCTCATTTGGGCTGCCAATGAAATGATTAGCCTAACTGTTTCTAAACGAGCAACTGGAGCAAATACCTCATCATAGTCGATTCCGGCTCTTTGACTATACCCTTTTGCCACCAGTCTCGCCTTGTATCTTTCAACTTCTCCTTTAGAGTTCTTCTTTGCCTTGTACACCCACTTCACACCTATTGCCTTATGCCCATTAGGAAGTGAAGCCAATTCCCATGTATCATTCTTTTGGATTGACTTGATTTCTTCATCCATTGCACTTTTCCATGACTTCTTTTCTTGAGCTTCTTCAAAGTTCATAGGCTCGCAATCCGCAAAAAGGCAAAATAAAGTGAGATTGTCTTGATTTTCGGTTACCTCATAAATGTCTTGTAGACTTCTAAAACGTGGAGTCCTTTCACTTGAGCTTTCATCCCCTTGAGAACTTGGTGTTGGTGAAGTTGGTGGTGTAGCTGGTTCTTCTCTTATTTGCTCCAAGTTCTCTTCTTCAAAAGATGGAAAGAAGTTGTAGTCTTCATTATTTGATCTCCAATCCCATTCTCCTTCTTCATCAAAGATGACATTCCGACTTATAATTGTCTTCTTTGTTTCAGGATTGTAGAGTTTGTAGCCTTTGGAGTTAGCATCATACCCAATGAAAATGTACTTCTCACTTTTGTCGTCTAGTTTGCTCCGCTTCTCGTCTGGAACGTGAGCGTGAGCAAGGCTTCCAAAGACTCTTAGGTGTGAGACACCGGGCTTCCTTCCACTCCAAGCTTCTTGTGGTGTCTTTCCAGAAACGCTCTTCGTTGGAGATCGGTTTGATATGTACACCGCACACGCGACTGCTTCTGCCCATAACTCCTTTGGTAGATTCTTACTCTTGAGCATGCTTCTTGCCATCTCAAGAATAGTCCTATTCTTTCTTTCCGCTACTCCATTTTGTTGAGGTGTTCTTGACACCGTCAATTGTCTTCGAATACCATTATCTTCACAATACTTCAGAAATTCCTTGGACATAAATTCTCCTCCCCGATCGGATCTCATGGTCTTAATCACAAGACCACTTTCCTTCTCAACTTGGGTTTTAAACTTTTTGAAATTTTCAAACACTTCTGATTTTTCTTTCAAAAAGTAAACCCATGTTTTTCTTGAAAAATCATCAATAAAGAGAAGGAAGTAGTTACTCTTACCAAGTGAGCTTGGTTTGATTGGGCCACATACATCTGTATGTATGAGCTCTAATGGCTTTCTTGCTCTTGTCTCCGACTCCTTTGGAAAACTCATTTTGAATTGCTTTCCAAGTAAACACCCTTCACACACTTGATTTGGATGGTTGATGCAAGGTAATCCTCTCACCATTTGTTTCTTAGAAAGTAGCTCCAAGCCTCCAAAGTTTAGATGCCCAAACCGAAGATGCCAAAGCCATGACTCCTCCTTGTAGCACATCTTGAGACATCGTGCAATGTCATTTTGAATGTTTAGGACAAACATTCTATTGCTTGACATTGGTACTTTTGTGATGAAGTTATTTGCAATATCTCTTAAAGTAAGGTTATTATCCTTTAGTCGAATATCATAACCTTTCTCCAAGAGTTGTCCTAGGCTCAAGATGTTGGTCTTCATCCTTGGAATGTAATAAACATTGGAAATGAATTGATGATCTCCATTCTTCAAGCGGATGAGAATATCACCTTTGCCTTTCACCTCCATCTTCGATTCGTCTCCCAAAGCCACATTGGTTTTCACCGATTCATCAAGCTTCAAAAACATGCTTTTGTTACCACACATGTGATTGCTAGCACCACTATCAAGGTACCATCTGCTAACTTCATTTGTTTCATCCTTCTTGTAAGCCATCAATAGCATATCTTCTTCCTTACTCATTTCTTCAACATAGTTGGACTTCTCTTCAACTCTATTGTTGTTTGGAGTTTTGCATTCAGAAGCATAGTGTCCAAACTTTCCGCATCTATAGCATTTGACGTTTGATTTATCGTACCTTGATTTTGCATTTCCCCTTCCACGACCTCTTGATGAGCTCTCTCCTCTTTGGTTAAAGTTGTCTTCATATGGTCTCCAACCTCGTCCATTTACACCACGACCTCTTCCTCTGAAATGACTGCCACCACGTCTTGGATTATTTCGGCTACTTTCTTCTTTGTGATCAATTCTCATCTTGAGAACTTGCTCAACAATATCCTCTTTCTTCTTCCTCTTTTCTTCATAAGCTTGTAGTGATCCAAGAAGTTGCTCCATCGTCATTGTCTCCAAGTCTTTTGTTTCTTCAATTACGGTAACAATGTGCTCAAATTTTGAATCGAGCGATCTAAGAACTTTCTCCATGATTCTCACCTCATCTAACTTCTCACCATTTCTTTTTAGGTTATTAGTAACCGTCAAGACTCTTGAGAAGTAATCTGAGAT
Organism: Moricandia arvensis; assembly: GCA_905132765.1. NCBI lineage: Eukaryota > Viridiplantae > Streptophyta > Magnoliopsida > Brassicales > Brassicaceae > Moricandia > Moricandia arvensis. The sequence goes on from CAJHQP010012239.1 coordinate 4,466, forward strand.
GAGTTCTCCTTCCTTCATTTGTAATGACTCAAATTCTCCTCGTAAAGTTTGTAGACGTACCTTCTTAACTTGTTCCGCTCCCTTGTAAGAGGTTTGAAGCTTCTCCCATGCTTCTTTAGATGTCTTTACTCCAGCAACCTTCTCAAATGTATCTTCATCTAAACCTTGATAGATTAGACAGAGAGCCTTCTTGTCTCTCTTTCTTGAATCTCTCAAGCCATCTCTTTGAGCTTGAGATAAACCACCATCATTCTCTGGTTCAATGAAGCCTTTCTCAACTATCTCCCATACATCATGTGCTCCTAAGATAGCAATCATCCTTAAACTCCAATTGTCATAGTTGCTCTTTGTGAGCATTGGAACTTGGAAGGGAACACCACTACTTGCCATCTTCAAAATGATCTTGTAGCTCTGATACCACTTTGTTGGAATGAGAAACTTATTAGAAATGGAGAAAGTGTTTAAGTGTTTGAAGAGAAGAGATTTTATGAAGAGGAAACTTTTTTTATTTCTTGGATGATTCTTGAAAACTTGGATGATACAAAATGAGAAGAGAGTGGAGGTATTTATAGCCTCCAAAATACAAAATATCTTACATATTTTATTCTTAAATCTAGATAATTCTACTAAAATATCTTGATATTTTTATTCTAATTATCTAGATAATTCTATGAAAATATCTAGATTTTTATCTTAAGGAGGTGGAAGATTTTTCTAGATAAATTCTAGAACTTAGGTCAAATTTGGGCTAACATGATTATTAGATTATTAGCCCAATGATTAACCCAAATCAAGTTTATGTTTCAACATTTAGAACAGATACCTGAAAAACCAGTTCTTAAAGAGTACGTGCAGTCTGGAGTGGTCGAGCCAAGTCCAGGTAATACAAGATCAAAAGGAGTGAGGAAATTTTTGTTTTTATGCGCTGTGAATCTTTCAGTGACTTGAAATTAATAGCTCTGCACTTTATTTTGTTGTGTCAATAGATTCTGACATCATTGAGGGGCCATCACGAGTATCTCTCAGATGTCCTATAAGGTACCACTTCTGCCTCTTTCTGTGGACTACTGTGTAATGTTTTGATTGTCTTTGGTCGTTAATTTAGTGTACATTAAAACAGTCGCAGGCGGATCAAGCTTCCAGTCAAGGGTCAGTTGTGTAAACATCTTCAGGTGATACAAGATTCTGATAACTACCGAGATGATAGAAAACGAAATAATTTTTTTTTAAGACATTGTGAATGTTATCTACGTTTTCTCTTAATATTTGGTAGTAATATAGTAACTTTTTCCGCTGTGGTGTTTTAATTTCTGGAACTATGTCCACATAAACATGAGAAACCCATCCTGGCGTTAACCTCATTGCAATCAACCTGTTTGCTACCCAGAGATCCGTTTAGATCAGAATATGGTGAAGGCAAGTAACTATCCACGCCGTAATTTGCTTACTGCTACAATTTTGCATTGCATCTCAATATAGATAACTCGTCTCATTTCATATCCTCAGATATTAATGGATGCGGGGCGCAATGCTGTTGATGTAATCATCCATGCTGGTGGTACATGGAAAGTTGCAATGGAAAATAATGGGAACGAGGAACCCGTTTGTGATGCAATAATCCATGATCTTGAAGATCCAAATAGCTTGTTAAACGCTGGTCCGGTTGTCTTGGATCTCACTGTGGATGATCAGGATGATGCTGATATTGAACTATTTGGTAGCGCCACCAAGGTTGTGGACCAGAAACCCCGCTTGTCAGATGTTCATCAATCTAATAATAACAACGCAAGCAAAGATGTTTCAGGCCAAGATTATTGTTCTATGTTTAACTTCTCTGATGTGATATCACTTGACGAGGTGATGCTAGATCACTTGAATATTGGAACTGATCAGGAATAACAATGCCTCAAGATCCAGCACATGTATCTGTACCATTCTCACAGGCACCATATCCAAGAGAGAGATCAGCAAATACTTCCACCGTCTTCCCATCTACTCAGTTCTCTCAAGTTCATGCTTCACCTGTTACTCCCACCGAAACATATCTTAGTAGAACCTCCAGTCAGATGTCATCATTGACAACTTCATCACAGGTTAGTGTATCCGTTTGAGAATTATACTTTCTTCTCTTGAGTGAATATTCATATGTTGATGGCATGTGTTCCTTGCAGAGCTGGAGGCACCCAGTTCAAGTTACGAGCCAGTCTCCTGGGAATGTATCATCTTTGGCTCAGTTGCCGCGTATCCCTAGAGTACTTGCTTCCCAGCCTAATAGTTATTTTGTGCGAAGTGTAAACAGTTTAACCACTCAGACACAGCGCCCAACTAGTCCCCCTGTTCAGTCAGTTTCCCGAACCAGTGACCTATTGGATGTGAACTCGACTACTCCTGATACAAACAACTGGCGCCCCAAGGATGCGAGGCAGTATTACGCCTGGTTCGTATTCCCCTGCTCTTGACCAAATGATCATCTGACCTACCCAACAGTCTCAGACTAGGCTTCAAGTTTCACAACCGGCGCAGACACCAACGGTTCAGACATCTCAGGCCCAGACGCCTTTTTCAATCGCCCCTCCAGCCTTCTCGAGGCCTTCTGGACCGACAGCACCATGGAGAACTTGAGAGACTAGAACAAGGGAAGCTTAATGCTTATGACAAACAACTCTTATCATAATGAGCTTTTGTAACTTATCATTTTGCGCATGGCATGAACTTGATTTAGGATTCCGGTATGCTGGGTATTTAGTTTTCTGCTAACTTGTAATGATGAGGAATAAAGAAATGTTGGCAGATTTTAACAAAAAAAAAAAGAAATGTTGGCAGTATCACGATCCTACTGTTGGCGAATCTTAGGTGCAAGGTTTACTATTCGAATAATTTCTTGATTAAAGACCAATGAACCTTGAGGTGAATCAAAGTTGTTAAATTATAACGTTTCGAAGATTAAAGAGTTTAAGACTGGGATTTGAGGAAGATTAAGAGTATACGAATTTAGATTTGCAGGTGGATGCCTAATTGAAGCTAGTTAAATTCAACATATCTTCTCAAATACAGACAAAGAAATCAACCTATGTAAGCACAAGAATCATAACTGTTACACTTGTCTCTGTTCTATACAATTGGCTCTTGAGGGGTGTGGGTCAGTGGATATGATTAGTGTCATAATCAGATTTAGTTAATTACAACAACATTAAACTGACATAGGTAATTAGAGATTAGAGATTAGAGAGAGAAAGAGAAATACAGAGCATGATTATTGGTTAAGGACTTATTTAGGTCCTTAGACTTTTTAAATATTATTTGTATACTAAGGACTTTCTTAAGGACTTTTGATAAATTTATAGAATATTGGTAGGACTTTTGTTGTCTCTTAAGTAAAATAATTAGTTTATTTTATAAGTAAATATATATAAAACATAAGTTTAAAATTAAACACATAACATTAAAATTGAAAACATAAAAAAATTACAAAGTTGGAAAAAAGAACACGAGACATTAATAAAAAAAACTTAAAAAAACATACAAGACATTAATTTTAAAAAACTTTAAAAGCATACAATACATTAATTAAAAACATAAAACATAGAAATATACAAATTTAAACATTATTGGTTATAAAGATGGCCAAATTTAGCCCATATGTTTTCAATCAAATCATTTTTTAAATGTTCATGGACTTGTCTATTCCGAACTCTCGTGCGATGATCGATTATATTGCCAACTTCTGAAGGCATATTGACGGAATATGTAAGATCCTCATCTTGTCCTTGTTGAAATTCGAAAAGTTCATATTGAGTGAATGACTCTCTTTCATCTTCGACGATCATATTATGGAGTATGATACATGCTCTCATAATATTACCTATTTTCTCTTTATCCCATAACTTAGAAGGATTTTTGACAACGGCAAATCTTGCTTGCAGGACTCCAAAGGCACGTTCAACATCTTTTCGCACTGATTCTTGGGTTGTAGCAAATAAATATTTTTTGGTCCTTGTGGTAGTCGGATAGATTGAATAAAAGTGGCCCATTTCGGATAAATATCATCTGTGAGATAGTAAGCGAAATGCTACTCCGTTCCGTTGACATAGAGTTGACTTCGGGAGCAACACCGTTAATAATGTCATCAAAAACAGGTGATCGATCAAGAATATTAAGATCGTTCATAGTACCTGGAGCTCCAAAAAATGCGTGCCATATCCAGAGGTCATACGAAGCTACCGCCTCCAACACAATTGTTGGTTTGTCGGTTCCTCGTGAATACATTCCTTTCCAAGCGGTGGGGCAATTCTTCCACTCCCAATGCATACAGTCGATGCTTCTAACCATCCCTGGAAATCCACGTTGTTCTCCAATATGGAGTAGTCTTTCCAGATCATCCTGTGTGGGACGTCTTAGGTATTCGTCGCCAAACAAGTTGATAATGGCTGCGGTAAATTGGTGGAGACATTTTCTAGCCGTAGTTTCTGCAAGTCGTATATATTCGTCAACTGAATCAGCCCCACCACCATATGCTAATTGACGAATCGCCGCCGTACATTTTTGGAGCGGTGATAGACTAGACCTGCCGGTTGCATCTTGTGTTGGTCGAAAATACTCTACTTCTGTTGAGAGACGATGTCGTCGCCGTGCGGAGAAGAGAGACTCAGGAGAACGAGGGTAAAATGAAGACGCAATTCGACTTTCCCCAAACCCTGTTTTTCGACACTCAATATCATGCTGCCACGTAGCTCCGCGATTGAGCTAAGGACGAAGCCCAAAAGACCTTAATTAAGGTCCGTTTGTTAGATAAAGCCATTTTTTTTATTTATTTTTAAACCCAAATCCACTAAGGACAGGGCTAAGGACGCCCGATAACGATGGTCTAATATAGACCTAAATTTGTTTTTGTCACAAAAATAATCTTTAAGGAAGAAAATGAAAATAACATTTAATAAAGGGTGTAAATATACATTTATACCCCTTGGGTTAACTAATCTAGACTTAGGATTCAGAGTTATGGGTGGAATTTTGGGGGTGAGGTTTAAAATTGAAAAAAATAAAAAATATATTAATTTTTCAAAAATAAAAAGCTAGTTTGGTCATTTTTATTCTTGGAAGTTAATTTTGTGACAAAAACTTCAAAAAAAGTTATTTAAGAGATTTGCCCTTAGAGAAATGTGAGAGGAACTGGAGTTGTCTTAGGAGAGGATTAAGAGTTTCCATGAGCTTCTCACAAGGATGGTTATGGATGGATGCCTTCGTAAGTCGTCACGACGATGTTTTGTATCTTTTGCTAATCTCTGTACTTTTTTTTTTTTTTTTGCTAATCTCTGTACTTTTTTTTTTTTTGCTAATCTCTGTACTTGTTTTTTTCACGTTGCATGTGTGGTATATACATCTGTAATAACTCCTGCATTTTGTGAAACATTATTTTCTTTTGTAGTTTGATAATTTTTAAAGTCTAGGTAAAGTCATTCAAAGTTTCTTTCTGCTCATAAACTGGACCAATAAATTCACCAATATATTATAGAGTTATGATATTATACCTTTGAAAAAGTAATGTATCTTCATATAGTTTATATGGAAGTCACTAGCTTATTTAATCCATATAAACTACGACATGCGTTCATTGACAAATGATATGGAACATGTACAAATCCACGCATATGAATGTTATTTAAATACCTTGGATGACTATTGTTCTTGACAGATTTTTGACCATACTTTCGCCAACGATAACCATCATCAAGAACATCATTATCACTCCTTGTATGAACCTCAATCCTTGGAACTTTCCTAGATCTCTTCTCTTTCTCTTTATTCTTCCCTTCATCTGTGATTTGATCGTTATCAGGAGGTTGCGTAGGCACATGAAAGTGTTGGGTTCCTTCTAGATGGAGGAAACCCAATATGTTTGATTGAAGATAACCAAAATTGGTGTTGGACCATTGATATTAATCCATGAGATTATTATTGGACCTTAGGGTTAGTAAGACACTATATAAAATCTCTTAACCTACTTTCTTGTGTGAGGACAATAGTGACAAAATGATACAACAAGAAAAAGAGATTAGACAAAAGGAGATAAAGGGAGAGAAAAAAAATAGAAGGAGGCAGATTCGTCTGGGTTTGTCAAGACAGGTTTTGGAGGGTCAAACGGACTCTGGTCGAGCTGATATTTTGTGGTAAGCTTCTTCGTTCAGTGGGTAAGAGGTTCACCGAAGGGATTAGGATTTCAACGGTTGGATCTTTTGTTGTCTGGGTTTTAGTGAAGCTGGTCGTCACAGTTATTCAGCAGTGCTGTCTTGAGTGTTTGAAATCCGACGGTTAGATCTTCTCTGGTTGAGCTGAAACTTGGCAGAGTTGTGTTTGACTTGTTCATCTTGGATTTATACGGTGGGATTAGTCTCTAGTTTCCGGAATCCTTGTGAGCTGAGGTTGTTTTGTTGTTGCTAGTTTTGAAGCTTGGATTTACTCTCTTGTTGTTGTTCTTGTGTTGGAGATAGCTCTTTGACGCTAATGTCTCTGTTCTGTTCAGTTTGTTGAACATGGAGGACGTGGTTATACTCGTACCCATTTATATAGTGGATTGTTGAGTGGATTACGGTCCCGTGGTTTTTCCTTCTCACATCGAGGAGCTTTTCCATGTAAAAAGTGATTGTCTCATTTAGTTTCTGCTTATACTATATTCTGCCATCGTCAAAGTATTTTCCTCACAGGTTCACACAAGATCAGAGGGAACACAACCATAATATTCTGCTGCGTCGTGGGTGACTTTCCCCAACAAAGTGGTATCAGAGCTTCTGGTTTTCTTAGAGCTTTGGATTTGATAACATCAGGTTATTGTTCGCTTGTGTGAATGATGGAAAATATGGGCAGGATGATAAGCTTGAATGGTGCTAACTATCATCTATGGAAGGGCAAGATGGAGGATTTGCTCTTTGTTAAAGAATTGCATGTTCCAGTCTTTGAGGAGAAGAAACCTGAAAAGAAGACTAATGAAGAGTGAAAGTTGCTGCATCGCAAAGTGTGTGGGTTGATAAAGCAGTGGGTAGATGATAATGTGTTGCATCATATTCAGACTGAGATTAATTCTCGTTCTTTGTGGTTGAAGCTGGAGCAGTTGTATGCAAGGAAGACCAGAAATAACAACATGTACATGATCAAAAATTGATTGAGTTGAGGTATCAGGAGGGGAGTCCGATGACGGATCACTTAAATTTGTTTCAAGGATTGCTCAACAAGTTATCTGACATGAATCAAGTTTGATGATGAGATTCACGGTCTATGGCTTCTTGGTACTTTACCGGATTCTTGAGAGGTTTTCAGGATGTCTCTTTGTAACTCCGCGTCGAAAGGTACAATTTCGATGGATTCAGTGAATAACAGTGTTCTTAATGAGGAAGCAAGAAGACAGTCGAATGCTAGCAGTTCGCATTCTGATGTCTTTGTTAGTGAGTCAAGGGGGAGAAGTTCATATAGAGAGCCCAAGAGAGACAAGAACAGGAGAAGGAGCAAGTCTAATATATTTGCAAATATGGAGTGCTATTTCTGCCATAAGAAAGGACACATGAAGAAGGATTGCTGGAAGTTGAAGAACACACAGCAAGGTAATCAAGAAGAAAAGGTGGATCGGGTGACCATCGCTGAAGAACAGTTTCTCATTATTCTTGAGGGTGATGCCATTAATATCACATGCCATGAAACTAGTTGGGTGGTTGATAGTGGAGCTACTACTCATGCTACATCACATCGGCATTTGTTTTCTACCTATACTCCGGGTGTTTATGGTTCCATAAAGATGGGGAATGATGGTTTGGCTCAGGTTGTTGGCATTGGTGATATTTTCTTGGAGACTAGTCTTGGGACTAGGTTGGTGCTTAAGGATGTTAAGCATGTCCCAGATATTCAGATGAATCTGATATCGATGGGAAGACTTGATGATGAGGGTTATTACAGTTTACACGGTGGTGGTAAATGGAAGTTCTCTCGTGGTTCTTTGATTGTGGCTCGAGGTGAAAAGTCATCATCCTTCTATTAGATGCATGCTAAGGTCTCCAAAGATGTTGTTAATGCGGTGGAGAATGATAATGCCATGGAGTTGTGGCATAAGAGACTCGGTCACATGAGTGAGAGGGGAATGTCTCTGTTGTCTAAGAATGAGGTGATTCCGGGAATCTCTGGTTTGCACCTGCAGAAATGTTCGCATTGTT
>CAJHQP010012240.1:0-12658 GCA_905132765.1 Moricandia arvensis
ATATGGATAGACGAAAGCAAACCAGTGATAAGCTCGAATCCTCTATTCTTTCCCTTTATGCGATTTCTTTTTTCCCGGAAAGTTTGGAGAAATGCTTCCCAGAGAAGTAGAAAGACGATGGCTCTACAGAAATCTAGACTACATGACGTTTTAAGTTTTTACCAATTAACAGCGTGTCGTTATAATGTATGTCCAACGACGCGAAGGTGATTAAACGCTGGTGTAGTTTTGGGATATTCATTCTACCAAAATTGGGCCAACTACTGGCCCATGGATGAGGGCTAACATTCATTAAAAAATGTAAACGTAGAACACGTGTTAAAATTTATAAGTGACCCATGCAGATTCTGTTAAAATTTAAGGTTGATTATAATCTTATCAATCAATTTAATGATTGGTATCTTATGGTTAAATGTGTATTGGTATATAGTAAACTGAACTTAATCATGGTTTGGGTGTAACTTAAATTCAAACAAATTAATTTGCAGCTAATAGTTCAAATTTTTAAATTCATAGAACAACTAATATATAAATTTTAAAAACTGAAATATAAAGCTTCTATAAATTATATAAGTTTCATATAATTTAAATATAGTTTAAATAAATTTTACTAAAGAGATATTGACTAAAATAGATATAAAAAAAAGTTATGCACAAAATAACATTAAAAAGAAACTGACCAAAATATCATTTATTAAAAGGTATAAATATACATTTATACATTTAATTAATCTAAACTTAGTGTTTAGATTTATGAGATAGAGTTTTGGAAGTAAGATTTAAAATTAAAAATAAATAAATAATTATTAAAAATTTTAAAAAAAAAAAATTTGGTTATTTTTTCTTGAGTTTTGTTTTCTATGATAAAAACTTCAAAAATATCTATTTGAGAGATTTGCATTTTACTAAATCTGTTAAAAATATATTAAGTGTTACGAAATATAAAGATGAAAATTCTTAATTTATAATTTTAACGAAACCATATATTTACACAAACTTTTTAAACATGGTTATCTTATTAATTTATACTATATTTTGGACCGATCCAACTTAAAATCTAAAATTTATTAATTTAAGATATTTATTAATTTATCGAGTATTAACTTATAGATTTTTTACTGTATTATAAATTCTGATCAATATATATATTTCAAAATTAACTATTATATTTTTACGTAAAAACATATATATAGATCTAAAGAAAGCTTTTATAAATTAATAAAATACACTGTGAAACCATTGTTAATTTATAGAGTTTTACTATGGTTGGAGAAAGAAGGTGTATCTTTTAGAGTTTTGTTGGAGAGGGAAGGTGTATCTTTGTCTTTCTTTCCTGTAAGGATCATAGAGATCTGTAGACCGCGACTGAAGGCTTGGTTAAACAGCAGTCTCGCTTGGAACTCAGACACAAATGGGAACCAAGATAAGACTGCAATGGGTGTGAATATCACAAGCCCCATTACGTACTCGTACGCTCTCCCTAGCTCTTTAACCGAGTCCCATATTCCTATTCCCTTGAGCATGCCACGCAGCGTTTGCCCAATCTTTAAAGACCATACCAAAACACATTAACTTACTTATTCTCATCAAAGAAACGTTGAGTAAGCTGTGTGGAACTTACAAGAAGAATGGCCCAGCCGGTAGGCAAGAAAGCCAGGAATGAAGCGCATAGATCTGAGATGGTAAGGCCGCAGACTACAAATAATACAGTCATGACTGACAAGAAACCGAGGAACAGAAGCGCCTTGAGAATCCTAAACATAACCTGAAAATCTGTACCGAATTTTCGTCTACCCATTGATACCATCTGTCATATGATTAACCGAAAACAATCATAAATGTTTAGACTATCTCCAAATATATATTTGGCTAAAGATTTTAAGTGGGCAAAGAAGCTCATTAGCAGATTTGTTTCTTGGAGCCTTCTTACCTTTAGGACGAGGAGAACTGCCAACAAAACACCCCAAGAGACTCCATAAACCTTAAAGAAGAAAGGTTCAGAGTTATTGGGCATTCTCAAAGTTAAAAGAGGGAAGCCAAAAAAGGAAAATATAAAGAAGAGATTATTATACCAGGAATGTTGTGTCGCCATGAGCGACGTTGAGGTGGTAGACAATTCCATACTGGTAAAGGAGGAAACGCAGTGCGAGAAGTATCTCAAGAACCCTTCCTCTTAAACTAGTGTGCTTGAGATGTTCTTGCTCTGATTCCCACCATGATTCCCAACTTTTTTCAACAGGGATTCCAATGCCACCTCGGTTCCCCATCCATCTTTTCCAGTCACTCCAGTCGTCCACTGTTTTTTGCCACTCAAACCCAGATGGGTTGAATATAAACGGAGCAAACAACCAAGAAGACACCAAGAACCACATTGAAAATGTGATGTATAAATAGAGACTTGAGCTACGGTACGAGCTCCCATAAACTTGATACACTACAAGCAGTATGACCAACTCTAGTCCCTTGACAAAGTGGCTTCGCGAATATAGTCTATAGTTTTCCGCAAACTTGGCATGGAAAACAACAAACCCACGACCAGTTGCTCTGTACTTGGAACCTCCATGCAAAATCGTCCTTCCAAAGTAATGTGCTTTTGTTCCCAGCTGAAACGTGAAGAAAACAGAGGCAAGCTGAAGCTGCATAATGATGAAATCACCCAAGGCCTTGCGGAACCCTTTCTCTAGGCCAATCTCCATAACCATTGGTAGAACCATCAGAAAACCTAACTGGAAAATAGTTTGGGCTGCTAATGCCTGCTCAAGGGCTTTGGACTGATGTACAGTTGCACTTTGCAGAATATCCTTTTCCAATCCGCTCAATACCAGATAAAGACGCCCATAAAGAAACACATATACCGTGACCACCGTTATCTGAAACACAGAAAAAGACATGTTTTTATTCCTAGTATAGGGCAGAGCAGCTACAAGAGATAGTAACTATTCAATTAGGCGTACCATGCTACTGAAATAGAAACCAACAGTGGTGAAGTAGAAGGAAAGCATCCTGTAAAAATCAAACCGGCGTCCAAGTCGGTAAACGTCACGACTTAGTGTTTGTTCTCCATTACCATTCGCAACTTTGGCTTCAAAAATCGAAATCTGGTTCATCCCTACATCACGCCCTTTCCCTGCTTGGATGTACTCGTGATGTGTGATGTAACCCCCACGAAGTGTTGAATTGTACCCTAGATGTTACCATGATTAGCCATCACAAATAAATAAGCAAATTTAACGTTTGTGATGAACTCTTCTCTACCTGCAAAGATATCTTCGCTTAAGTTTATTATCTTTGAAGCCTTGCTAATGCCTCCCCTTGTGATGTGGAAGATTCTATCAAATATATCAGGATGGCCATAATGGAAACGCACCCTGTGAAATAAACGAGATTAAGTTGAACAAAGATTTAATGATGCAGAGACTGCTGCTACTTTTGGAAGTAAAATCCAAAGCTACAAAGGAAGGATCTTTCCCCTAGTCACAAGATATGAGAAAACCTCAGAGGATTTGCCAGAACACGTTGGCCAATGGTAACGAAACTAGTTTCTTGATTCGACATGAACCAAGCAAGTGATGAAACACTGTGGAGTCAGAGAAAATCACACAAGGGAGATTAAGAAAACATCGATGCTATAGTGCCAAAAAAAGGTGGAGACATATTGATTAACATAACGAACGACCGTATACAGAATCTCATACCTTCCTGTAAATATGTGTTCACGAAGACCCAAAATTGTCGGATTTCTCTTGCCACGACGACCTTCATCAAATTCTTGTAGCACATTTCTCATTTTGAAAGACTCTTCAAAGTAGTTGTCCTGAAATAGGGAAAAACGAATGAAAACATACATAGGTTGGATCAACAAACTGGTTGAGGGATATAGAGACGAAAGTTACTTGGTTCATGTCTATGGTCTGAAGTGCTTCACCACGAGTGAAAATGATGGCATGATTCTGATTCTCGGGCTTTCCTTCACCAATTTCAGTAGGATTGCCAGGAAGTTTGATACGATATATTTCCTAAAAACCAAAGAACAACGTTCAGAGGAATAACAGTACTATCATATGTGGTAAGTCCTGTATATGTAAGAAATTATGAATACAAATTTGTCTTCTTATACCTCATCTAGTTTGTTACCTCCTTTGAGCAGCACGGAGTAGAATACTTTCTGTGATTTTTCATCAATTATCTCCTCCCTTTCATCTATATAGGCAACACGCAAGGATGGATACCTAACAATAATTTATAAAATTAAAACTAAGCTAAGAATTTAAATATGAACGTTTGACTTTAAACAGTGGCAACTTTCTTACTTCAGCATGAGCTGTAAAATGTTATTGTAGCAACTTCGTTCCCTGCCATCAGTTGACTTTTTCTGGTTCCCATAGACTTGGCATGACACGACATATGTGAATTTTAAATCTGCAAGAGCTCGTGCGCGGTTCATAAAATCTTCATTTGACGCTGAGGAAAGGTAGCCATCATCGGTAGCTGTAAGATGAAAAAATGGAGCTCTTTAAACAAAACCGTCTCCAAGCAACTTTCCAAAAAATTTCCTTTGACAATCAAACGCAGTAGTGGAGAGGATACTCAGGCAGAAACGACAAACAGTTAAATCTGTAAGTTTGAAATAATTCAATACTGAGAATGGAGAGGAAATACAAACCAATTTCTCCAGTGTATTCCTGGAAACATTGAAGTTCAAGAGCCGTTCTGTAGTACATCATTCCCCTAACTAGTAACAGAAAGGATTTTTAATACATTAGCGATCAGAGAAGGACATATACGTATAAGTAAAATCCTACAGCATTCTGATAGCATATACCTGTCCTTGAAAGGGTCTGCCCTCTGTACGATACCCATTCACGGAGTTGGTCTGTCCTCTCTTTGTCAGAAAAATTCCGTTTGGGATCAGTGACACGTTCGAAAAAGTTCGACCACTCCTCTGTTGAACAGACTTTTCATTGGGTAAAACTTCAAAATATGTTATAAGAGACGTATAAAAGCATCAATAGAAACTCACCAGGATATATTCTCTGTAGGTAGAATAAAATAGATATTCCATCTTCATTTTCCTTGTTCAATTCTTCCTCCGAATAGAGAACATCTTCTTTGTAATAAGGAGTTAAGACACTAGACACAAATGTGGAAAATAAATGTTGCTTAGAACCTGTCTAAGACCACTATCACTTTGATTTAGCAAGGTTTTCACAGGTGTTAGTCAATAGTAATTTTCTTCAGGTATTAAGCTAGACATTACCTAAACGACAGCATGTCACGAACTCGAGGAGCATCTGGCATATTCATGAACAGGGAATTTGCAAAGAATGTCATACGACGACGAGCTTCCAAATTTTGAGGGATATTAATTGCAGATTCTTTAAGAGATACAAGTAACAAGAGTCTTACAACCTACAAAGAAGAGAATGAAAGAATGAGATTAAAAAAACAGAAGAAATAGTTGGTTGTTCACATCAGCCAGAAAAAAAGTTATCTACCTTTTCCCTCCAAGATGCGTCCTGATTATGAAGATTTATCTTTTCAAACCTTTGTTCTTTCTTGTCGCCACTCTGAAAATGAGCACTCTTAAGGAAGCTACAGGTAGGAAAGCAAAGCATGTTACATTAATATTTCATAGTGAAGTTTCTTATATTGACTTTACAGGTAGAAAGACATATAAGGATCGTTAAATACTAGAGAAAAAAAAAACGTAGGAGCTTCTGTTGCATAGAAAATGAGCTAAAATTTTACATATGAACTATCAAGACTTACTCGTGACCGTTAACCATAATATCCTTCGTGAAAATTTCAAAAATATCTTGGAGAACATTGATTATCTGAGACTTGTAAGTTTCATCTTCCTCATCACCACTTAGCTGTCAGGACGACCACATTTCATTGACTAGGAGGAACAATAAACACACACAAAAAGCAAGTATTGGTATTGAAGGAGAAAGAAAAATATATTCACGTTACCAGGATTTTTAGGAACTTCTCAAGCTTATCACTGAGCAAAGGCAACCCGGTCATCCGGAATTTACTTAAAAATTTATGATGCAGAATGCTATCATCAATTTCTTCACAAATCTTCTCTATAATCCTATATAGATTAAAAGACAGCAGTAGTATCTAGTTAGTACTGGCGTAGATTAGGTTAAGAATGCATAAATCTGATGTAAATTAAAGTCTAATCATGAAGGAAAAAATACGATTCGCACCTTTTATCAGATTTATCTTCAAGAAGACCATATATAACGTCTCTCACCGATTCATAAGCTTCAACCACTGCATAATGCATATAGTATTCACTTTTAATCTTCTTGAATAAATCAATATCCTCCTTTCCCTTGAAATCTTTAGCCATGTCTAATGCAATTGGAATCTGTCACCAAAAAGGAACAAATCATCAAGAGATAATGGACGGGGCAAAGATGTTCAAGAGATATATGTATTAATTACTTTGCTAGCAAGCAAGAAAGGAGGCCAATGCAGAACATAATCATTTCCAGAAGAAGAAGGTACAAGTAGCAAATCTCTTTCCCTACACAACTTAAAGAAGTAAAATACATGAGTAAATTTCTTAAATTAACTTAGGGGGTTAGTGTGATGAGTTTATATTGAAGAGAAATTCCTCAAACCTATCGCTGATCAGATCCTCATCCCGCATAGTATATACGAACTTATTCCACATCTGTGAGAACCTCGCAATGTCTCTTTCGTCCACTGCTTCATCCTGCATTACTCAAATGTTCCATTTGTCACCCATAATATGATAATGGTTGGCGTTTAATTTCTTAACAATCAATGTATGATTAATACCAAGTGCTTTCTCTTTGCATGGCCTGGAGGTAACGGTGTAAGTTTACTACAGAAAGCAGAGGGAATAAATCTAAACCTGGACCGCAACATTCCAAGTGTACGTATCTACACACACACAAAGATGGAGGAAAAAAAACTAAGAAAATATTGCCGAATGTAGGGTTTTAACCTAGGGAATTAGTATGTTTTCATAATACTAACAGAAGAGAAGATGAAAAGATTACCTCCCCAAGATGGCTGAAAGCTCCAGAAATCCCACCAAATAGAGTGGAGAATATAGCATACCATATTTGCGTATCCATAAAATACACCTAAATATCAATCAAATTTCAGGGTATTAGAGATATTCTTGCTAATTTATTTAACAAGAATTTCTTACCAAGACAATCGGACCCCATATGGAGATAATTACACCAATGTTATGAGTGGCTGCATGAATATAGTAACATACTTTAGAATGAAAAGAAGTTAAAGCGGTAAATAAGGACACTATGAGGAAAGGATCATTAATTCATTACCATTTGGAAAGAACTCATGCCACTGATAATTTACGCCACTGATATCCCATATTAACTTTGTTGGCTTGACAAGTGGTAATATCTGTCCAAAGATCATCAACAAAAGTACATGTTAAAATATAACTGTAACAGAAAATGCCTATATAGCAAGTGTTAGATGAAAACTAGAATATCCCGAATTAATAAAGGATTAGGATACTAAATGAGTAAATGAGGATATTACTAGAAGTAAACATGAGAATATACACTCATTAGTAGAAAGAAAAAAAAGATGAGGTATAAGATATCAGCATAAAAAGCTAATTCACCTCCACGTAGTAGCTGAATGCGAGCTTGCTAAGTAACAGCATGACCCAAAAAAATGTATACCTGAAACAACATAAATTAAAAAGAATTAATCATGAAGCATACACTCAGTGTTATGGTACCATCTACGGTGAGCAATATGAAACTATTTGCAAAACTACATTAGTAATGTATCCAGAGAACGATGACATGAGAATTATAAGGAAAAATAGAGACCAGAACTATAATGAATAACGTCATCTTACTTGAAAAGTGCAAACATTTCTTCATGCATTCCTCTGCCAACATACAATTTTGGCTGAGCCCACCACATAATAAATGTGACAATTCGCATATTCGATCGCTCCATGATTCTACGCAGAGGTGGGAGTAAGAAAAACACAGCGGCCAAAAGATTTGGTAAGACATATAATGCAATAGCATAGTTGTACAACGACTGGTGAGGCCAATTCCCAATCCAACTGCTGAAGAACTTTATTAGTCCAGTTGGATTCTGCACCGACTTCGAGTAAGTAATCGGTAATATGATGGCCCACATGGCTGCCATTAAAAACTTTGTGATGTACCGCAGAATTTGGGTAAATTTTAGGCTTTTCCAAGCACCAAAACTAAGAATAACGTCCAGTGTCGCTACGTTTCATAAAACAGCAAATGGTTATGTCAATGGTATTACTATTCAGCATAGGGATAATGTCAAACTGAAAAGGAGTTAGAAGTTACCTTGTAGAAGATTAAGGAAAGCTGAAGTGATGAAAATGGTCAACACATTTTTAAATACATCCTCAGAAAATATGTTAAGAATCGATCCTGACGGGCTCCATGCAACTATTATCATAATCTGAAAATCATAGAATTACTACATGTATTTATCAAACAGGGCAGAAGTAGAGTGAGAATTTTAATTTACTTCCTACCTGTAGAGACAACGCAAGGAACATCCACATTCGGTCAAAAGTTCGATAGAGGTGCCAAAATGTTCGAGCTTCAACAAAATTAGTTTTGGGTTTCCTTTTTCCATGAGAGACTTGGTCGTGCCTCTGCATGATAAAAATTCATTGGTAGTCCTCATACAAGAAAGAAAAAACAAAGGTATAAAAAGATGGATGGTCGATGCACGTAAACATACAAGGGTGACTTCAAAGTCGAGATTAAAGATAAAGATAAGAAAACTAATACTAAGAATACTAAAACCTCATTCGGACGTTGTGAGATCTCATCAAAGTGGATGAAAAAATCTGCGTCAGGTTTCATTGGATCCTTCCTCAAACACCTCTTATCCCTGATACGGTAAACTGAATCAATTTTGCTCGGATAACAACAAATGACAAACATATAAAACCAGATTAAGCTGATTTAACTCACCAAAAGTACTCATTCAGATCATCATAGTTTCTCCATTTTGAATGGCTTGCCTTTCCCATTTTGTTTCTTCTGACTTCCTGCTTTCCACAAAACGATCGGGTCTTCTTAGTGAACTAATTCGTGAGGGAGAAAAACGAAATCTAGAACAAAAACTTACATACCTTGCGTAGGACCTGGTAAATTGGTGTTATAACATTCCTTAAGAATGCCTCATCGTCAGATGCACCTGCCTTGTATGTGTCCCCAGTTACACGGTGCACATTGCCAAACAGAATTGCATCAACTTTATTCGCCATCTTCACAAGAAAGTTATCTTTTTAAACATGGTTACATATAATCTTAACATAATAGTATGAGAACAACGCAAAGGATGTAGAGAAGCCTTTCAAAAATTTCTAAGGAATAAAAGCATAGCAGGCAAAACTAACATTTCGTTGATAACAATGTTGTTTAGCTTCAGTTAAAATGGGACCTTGACTTCAAGTTTTTTTGAACTGGCTGGGAAAAGAATCATAGAAACAAAGACTTGAGGATCATTTAATCAAAGGAACCTACATTGTGGAATATGTAGCAGAGGCATTCAGGCATGAAACGGACATTCGATGCTTCACCCCATATGAGAAGATAAAGGCCAATATACAAAAGGCTCAACTGCTGTTCATTGCAACCTGCAGGAAACCTGCCAACCATCCACCAATAGAAACTTTAGGGTAGAAGGGATGTGAAGGAAAGCTTTTCGAAGTCCCAAGAGCGTTAAGAACTTAACTTATTTAAGAGAAGATCATACGATACCTGAGATGTGATTCAATCCGCAAATAATTGCACCATGACTTGTAATTCTTGAAATATTTTTCTATCAGCTTATTCACGGTGCTAGGCTTCACCTAAATTTTTTTTTGAAGTGGATAATTATGTAATATCCTCCATAAAAAGGAAGCTTTGTGATAGCCCACAGAGTACTTACCTCTTCATAATTCTCAAGATCCCTCTTTCTCACATCAACGTTGGCAAGTAGCAGTATAAGATGCTCCCTCTGGTTAGCTACATTTCCTCTCTTCGACCATGAAAAATAGGAAGCTTAATCAAGACAGTTTTCATTGTATGAACTTAAACAGACTAAAAATGGCGAGAAAGAAACTTATACCTGAAAACCAAAAACCAAAGCAAGCCACTCGAGAATGTCATTGAAAGTTTTGGGTTTTTCCCTGTTTACTTCGTCTGGGTTAGTCGAGTCTGAATGAACACTTGGCTGAGGAAGATTTTGCACATTACAGACAGCACGAATGGCGGCCTTAATCTAAATTTTAAAGGAAAAACATTGGTAAGAGCTCAGAATGACTAAGATTTGATGAAAAGCTTTAAGTAAAACTAGGCACACACAACCTCAGGGAGTTCCATTATAACAGCTTTTGCTCCTCCAACATCTAGCGGAAGAATGTTGTAGTGCTCATAGTGATCCTTCTTTCTTTCAACTTCTTTAGCATACCTGTGGGTCTACATTCCAACAAAAAGAAAATGTCAAAGGACCACAAAGACGACTAATCTATTAGACAAGGGGAACACAAAATGGACCTTTTCGTCTATTCTTGATGCAGGAAGCACAGTCTTTAGAACATCATACAAGACGGTGGCTATCTGGTAAAGCTTGGCCATCTCCTCCCTATAATAACAAAATCGATACAAGCAAAAAAAAAAAAGAGTTAGGAGACATCATTTAGTAAATTACAAAATCTTAAGAAGAGATATACTCACGGTGTCTTTTTCCCTTCTCCATTTTGTATATTATCCTCATAGAAATTCTGGTAGTACGTCTGAATTTCATTCGGATCACTCGTCGGTTCCTCCTACAACAACAAACAAACATTCAAGAATTAAGATCTCAATGTACCTCCAAATGTTGAGTTCACATGATAAACCAGGAAAACAAGTTATATTAAAACTCGCTGAGTACAATCCATCAGACATTACACAACTAAACAAGACTTATTTTAACTGTATACTCCAATTCATCGAAGAGAACAGCATGCTAAACAAGTGATATATATATAATATATGTACATACATCTTGTAATATGTGCAATAGATAGGTTTTAAATTGACGGACGCCTCGTCCACTTGATGTTGGATCCTTTTTGTGAGCCTTCTCAAATGCAACGAAGCGACCTAATGATACAAAGAGAGTAAAGTAAGATGAGAAACAGTAAAGTAAGATGAGAAACTTGACATAAAACGCTACAAGAGAGAGGGACATACTTTAAACAACCGAATTACCTGAATAATTTCTTTTAAACTATTAAAATTTATCCGAGATTCCGAATTACCCGATTTTGATATAAAAACCGAAATATTTGTTTTCACCAGAATTTTTCATAATTAACCGAAAACCCCGCAACCGAATTGAAACTTTTATTGGATATTAGCTAGTTCTTATAATTGACACCCGAACTAAACCGAAACCGAACCAAATTTCACAAATAACCGAACGGTTTCTATATCTCCACAACCAAAAACCCGAAAGAACCAAACCGAAACAGAAAACCAAAGGCAATGCCTAATCCTCCCATTAAAATGCTTCTTAAACACTTGCAAAGAAAACGCTAAAAGCTTAAGGTAAAACCATTCCAAATGTATCAGAATGCAAACAACTGAGTAAAGAGAACTGAGAGTGAGAGAGAGAGAGACATACAGAAGTAAGCAACCCTTGGGTTCTCTTTTTCAATCTCATTAGCTACACGAAGAATGGGAGCAATAGCAGCGAGAGACGAAGGCACAAGCTCGCTATCGATAATATTCTCGTCTTTGTTAGGATCGATCATCATCGTCCCAGCTCGAGTCATCCTCCGAGAAAGAGACCGGACAGGCTGCATCTGCGGCGGCCTCCCATCCTCGCCTCTTCCTCCACTGGTACTCGCCATACCGATTCTTCTTCTTCTTCTCCGACGAACCGATGATTATTATAATAATATACATCGTGGATTTATACTTGCAGAGGAAAGAGATGTGAGATTCGTTGAGTGGGGTTTAGGGTTTTTCGATTACTCTACGAGGAAGAAAAGAATGCGAGAGAAGAAGAAGCTTAGAACATTGATTTTCATTAGGCGCTTTTTGAGATGTAACATTTGATTTGATTGTTGAAACTCGAATCCTCTCCTTTTATGAGCATTTTAGTTTGTTTGTTTTCCGGGAAAGTCTGGAGAGTTGCTTCCTGGAGACTAAAGACGACGGCTACGCAATGGATATACATGGTTACTAGACTACATGACGTTTTCTATTTTCGCCAGTTAACAGCGAGCCGTTATAATGTCTATCCGACGACAGGAAAATAATTAATTGCTGGTGTGATTTTGGGCCAATTACTGGGCCATGCGTTGGGTTGGCTGACTTTATAGGAAATAAAAAAAAGAAGAAACGTGTTAAAAAAGGGATATTTGGATCTGGACTACATGACGTTTTTTTGCTAATTAACTACACGCCATTATAATGTCTCTCCAACGACACGAAGATAATTAATTGCTTGTGTAGTTTTGGGCCAACTACTGGGCCATGCGTTGGGCTGGCTGACCTTTATAGAAAAAAAAAGTAACGTGTTAAAAATTGGTATATGGCCCATGCAGGTTTCGAACCTGCGACCGTTCGCATTATTAGCACGACGCTCT
>CAJHQP010012241.1:0-12657 GCA_905132765.1 Moricandia arvensis
GCCTCTTTGATAGGCTTTGCTGCTGACTGGTTCAGATATGTAGAAGGGAATGATCCGTTTGATTCCTGATTCATTACTCAAACCTGCATCATACTCTTTGACACACAATAAGTTAGCACATAAAATTTTATCATAGAGTAAGAGCAATAGTCCAAATCCTTTTCTGCTCGGTTTTCGCTTGTATGTTGCATCTGGAGGTGCTTCTTTGATGATGATGAAGCAAGTGATGCCTTGGTGCTTGTCCTGGTCCAAATATGGTGGTTTGAACCTCATATCTTCCTCACGCTTGTAGCTTCTCCTTACACCCTTCAAAGCTTTCCTGAAATCTATACTTGGCTCTTTTGATAAAAACAAGAGTATCATATCTGTGTGAAGAGTGATAAAAGAATCATTGAAAACATGACCACTTATCTTAGCATGCTCACCTGGTCGCCATAGATAGGTTTGAGATGTTCTAAACTTAGCAAAATTCAAACACAGCAGAGATAGGATCACCTGACTTGTAGAACCCATAAATCTTTCACCTGAGAAGTTTTGGACATGATTACAAATCGACGTGATAGCCTGATGAGTTAAGTTTCTAATGCAGTTGGTTCATGGCCTAAATCGTTTTCGTTGATGAGATATGATCTTCTGACTGCTCCTATATCACAGGTGGCGACTAGACAGTTTTCAAAATTTGCTTGGTGCTTCTCCCACTTAGCCAAAGACTCATCACTGATACTCTGATCAACGTAGCCCCTCTTTTCACCTGTACCTTTCTCAGCTTCTTTTGGACAAGTCAAGTGGGTTATCAGGTCAAAGAAAGTATTATAGACAAGGATGTCTCCAGAACACAAAACAGTATGACTCTTCCATCTATTATGCATATCAAAGAAAATATTACAGACCCAAATATCATCAAGGATCAAGTTCACACATTCAGACGCAGAGAGTTCTAGTTTCAACTGTGCAACAGGTTTATCAAAGAAAGTGTTATACACTAGAATATCATCAAAGAACAGTCCTACACGTTTAGAATCATTTTCAGCACACAAACAATCAATCTCAAGCTCAGAGATATTTTCAGATTTCAAAATTTCAAATCTAAAATCAGAATGATGCAATTACGGTTCATGCAACTTCCTAGGTTCTTTCAAGACATATGTGGATGCAAAACAATCATCAGTGATCAAATCATGCCTAGGAAAATTCACAACGAAACTCTTCTCTTCAGTTCTAGCAAATGAATCACAAGGTTGTCTAAAACAGAAATCAGTTTGTTTCAACTCAAGCTCTAAAACGTTTTCAAAGTGATCAAAGCTCTTGCTATGTTTCAGAAACTGATCAAGACTCAAAACATGACCAGAAATGTTGTTATTATTATTTTGAAAATGTTTTTTATCAAAGAGGTTTTCTGGTTCCAGTCCTTTAAAAGATCTAAGCAAGTTATCAAAAACAGAATTTGAAACACACATATTAGGCACAGAACTAACCACTTTAGCTTCCTTACAGTGCTTTTGCTGGTTATGAGACAAGGGTTTAGGAGTTGGGTTAGACTGCAAGCTGTTCTGATGTTCCAACTCTTCTCCTTGTGTTGATTGCTCTGGTTCTCTATCTACTGATTCTTCTTTTGCAACCTGTGACACTAAAACAAGGCTACTCAGTTGCACCGGTTTAAGAAAAGTTAGTTCATCACAAGAAGTACTGAAATTGAATTCAGGCTGAGGTAAGAAAAGAGAACACTCTTGTTCTGTCCCAAACTTTCTTTTTACCAAAGATGTTTCTGTTTGAGCTTCTTGAGTTAGTGCAGTTACATCTGATTGTGCGGCTGAGTCTGGTTCTGCAAGTTTGAGGTCTAAGACATCAGTGAATGGCGCTTGGTTCTGTACTTCTAAGGATGGACGTGTAGTCTTAGCCTGATTGAGTTGTTTCTCCACATCCCTAAACGTTTGTGAAATTGCCTTCCTTATGCTATCTTCAATGGGACACGTTGAGGTTTTGCTTGATAATCCAACTGGACTTTAGTTCCTGCTGTCTTGTTGTTTCTGAGCAGAGTTTGAAGAGTGTAGCTTTGTCTCTGGTTGCCTTTGAAGTACATCCTTGTGGTACTGTCTTGGAACATACTCTCTACACATCAAAGTCCTCAGCTTATGCCAAGTTTCCACTGGTTCTTTTCCATCAAGTCTTCTGGACCTTATCAAGTGGTTCCACCATCTTAAAGCATCACAAAACTCAGCAGTAGCCACTTGAACCTTATTTCTTCCAGCATAGCTTTGACAATTGAAAAACAACTCCATCTTCTCTTCCCACTCCACATATGCTGCCGGATCATAATCACTATAGAAAGGATGGATTCTTATCGTTTGGTCAGCAAACTTGTCTCTGCCTTCATGCCCACGTATCAGTCTTCTCTCTTTGCTTCTAGACTCAAGACTATGACGAATATCTTGTTGGAGATCCTGTCTAAACTCCTTCCAAAGTTGATCAAGACTAGCTTTCATCTTCTGCTGCAGCTGAGCATTCACTGCCTTAAGTAACAGCCTTTCATCCTTAGTGAGGACTCCTTTCTGATCTCCTGCCATGGTACCTGAGACAAGAGAAAGATTAAGCCAGTAAGTAGTTCAAGGAGTACACGAGAAGTAAAAAAGAAAAAGATCAACACAAAAAGGATAAGCTTGCTCGGCAAGATAAGAGAAAAAAGGATAGCGGCTAGGTTTTTCCAATTCTAGGGCTTCCGCCTGCAAGCAAAAAGGAAATTCTTCTAAATCTTGTCTAAAACTTCTCTAAGATTTCGAGAAGCCTAACAACTTAGATCTACTCGTGTTCAAGGTGATTAAAAAGATTTGCAGAAGAAACAAAGTGATCTAGGGAGACAAGAACTTATGCGGCTAGGGTTTATCAACTAGGGTTTCTGCAAGCAAAAAGGAAAAAGTTTAAAACCTTGTCTAATCTCTATGAAATTCGAGCAGCCCTAAACAGATTAGATCTACTGCTTATTCAAGATGATAGAGATGAAACACGGATGAAACAAAAAGAGTTTAAGAGAAAACGAAACTTCCCTAACCAAAGTTGCTCTGATACCACTTGATGCGCCCTAGGATGTTCTTTGGTTATGGGGATGGATAGATCCTTGCAAGAACGAATCAGAGACTCAAGTTCTTCAAGTTTTGTGGATTGAATGGTGACACAAGAGGGATGGATGATCTCTTGATACTCCTAGGCGACTGATCTGGATATGACACACCAAATAAGAAGCCCTTAGGTCTCTGGATATTACACACCAGAACTCGACAACTTCTAGAGAGAGAGAGCCGTCAAGAGAGAAAAGAAACTCGTGGTTTATTGATTGCTTGCGTACAATAGGGTTAGGAGAACCCTTTAAATAAAAGAAACCAGAGAACAGGCTCTATAGGGTTTCGAAAATAATAAAAAGGAAAACTATAGTTTAAAAATAACATAAGCTTTAAAATGTAATAAAATGTGAACTTCTGCTAGTCTTGGGCCGAGATAGAGCCTAAGTGATGTGTAAGACAAGTTGTGGCCTCGTTAAAAACCTTCCTACGGAAAACCTCGTGGGACAAAACCAAAAGCAAGGAAAAGAGCACGCACCAAGTGTCTAGAAGGCATTAGATCCAAAGGAGAGGTGGGATTGAACCCATAAACAATCTCAAAAGGTGAATACTTAGAAGCAGAATGCATAGCATGATTGTATGCAAATTCACAGTGTGGTAAGTATTCTTTCCAAGTTCTTAAGTTCTTCCTAATGAATGCACGCAAGAGTGTTCCTAAAGTTCTATTAACTACTTCAGTTTGTCCATCAGTTTGTGGATGACATGTAATAGAAAAAAACAGTTTGGTGCCTAGCTTAGACCAGAGAGTCTTCCAAAAGTAACTAAGAAACTTAGTGTCCCTATCAGAAACTATAGTCCTAGGCATGCCATGTAAACGAACAACTTCTTTAAAGAACAGGTTAGCAACATGCAATGCATCATCAGTCTTATGACATGCTATGAAATGTGCCATCTTAGAGAACCTATCAACAACCACAAATATTGAATCCTTTCCTGTTCTAGTCCTAGGTAATCCGACAATAAAGTCCATGGAAATGTCATTCCAGGGATGGTGTGGAATGGGTAAAGGAGTATACAAACCCTGGGATTGGACTTGGGACTTGGCATGCTTGCAAGTAGCACACCTCCCATAGATTCTCTCTACATCTCTCTTCATGTGCGGCCAACAGAAATGATCCTGCAAAACTTTTAAGGTCTTGGCAATCCCAAAATGTCCCATTAGACTGCCCCCATGGGATTCCCTGATAAAAAGATCTCTCAAAGAGCAGTTAGGCACACAAAATCTATTGTCATAAAACAAGAATCCTTCCTGTCTAAAGTAATGCCCTGCAGCAAACTTCTCACAAGATGCATAAGCTTCCTTGAAATCATGGTCAGTATCATACATATCTTTTATCTGCTCCAAACCAAGTAACTTAGCATCTAAAGTGGTCAAGAGAACATACCTCCGGGACAGTGCATCAGCAACTATGTTCTCCTTACCTTGTATATACTTGATCACGTATGGGAAGGTCTCTATGAACTCAATCCATCTTGCGTGTCTCTTACTAAGCTTACTCTGCCCCTTTAGATACTTTAGGGACTCGTGATCAGTGTGTATGACAAACTCCTTGGGCCACAAGTAATGTTGCCATGTTTGTAATGCCCTCACCAAGGCATAGAGTTCTTTGTCATAGGTTGCATAGTTGAGAGTGGCTCCTCCAAGCTTCTCACTGAAGTAGGCTATAGGTTTCCTATCCTGCATCAATACAGCACCAATTCCAATTCCTGAGGCATCACATTCTATTTCAAAAGTTTTAGTAAAGTCAGGAAGCATAAGAAGAGGTGATTGAGTAAGCTTCTCTTTTAGGCATTGGAATGCCTTCTCTTTTGCTTCTCCCCACTTTAATCCGACATCCTTCTTTATCACTTCAGTCAAGGGAGCTGCAATGGTGCTAAAAGTCTCTCACAAATCGCCTATAGAACCCAGCAAGCCCATGGAAGCTCCTCACTTCTCCTACTGTGGTTGGACTCGGCCAATCTTTGATGGCTTTGATCTTCTCCTCATCGACCTTAACTCCATCTGCACTCACAACAAAGCCTAGGAAAACCAAGTTATCCGTGCAAAAGGTGCACTTCTTCAAGTTGGCATAAAGCTTTTCATTCCTTAAAACATTCAGGACAGCCCTAAGATGTTCTAGATGTTCTTCTAAGTTCTTGCTATATACTAAGATGTCATCAAAGTATACTACAACAAAAATGCCTATGAATGATCTAAGAACATGATTCATTAACCTCATGAATGTACTAGGTGCGTTGGTTAATCCAAATGGCATAACTAACCACTCATATAATCCATGTTTAGTTTTGAATGCAGTTTTCCATTCATCTCCTTCTTTCATCCTAATCTGATGATAACCACTTTTTAAATCTATCTTAGAAAAGATGCAAGAACCATGCAATTCATCAAGCATATCATCAAGTCTAGGAATAGGGTGGCGATTTCACTGTGATGTTGTTGATTGATCTACAATCAACACACATACGCCATGTACCATCCATCTTAGGCACTAGGAGCACTGGTACAGCACATGGGCTCAAACTCTCTCGGATATAGCCCTTCTCCATGAGTTCCTCTACTTGTCTTTGCAACTCCTTGGTCTCAACCGGGTTGGTTCTGTATGCTGGACGGTTTGGAAGTGTAGATCCTGGAACAAAGTCTATCTAGTGCTCAATCCCTCTCAAAGTTTGTAAACCAATGGGATTGTCCTCCGGGAATACATCTTGGAACTCCTGCAAAAGAGAAACCATTTCACTCGGATACACCGGTGTAGAATCTGCTAAGTTCAAAAGAGTTTCTTTAAACACAAGTAAGATAGCAGATTGTATAGAGTAGAGAGTTCTTTTGATATCACCCATGTTAGCATAGAAATTTGGCTGCTTAGTTCCAGCCGGTTTTAGATCAATCTCCTTCTTCTTTTGGAGTTGAATCTGATCTTGTTGAACTTCCTTAGGTGTCAAGGGAACCAGGATGGTTTTGCGACCCTTGAACTCAAAGGAATGCTTGTTGGTGAAGCCATCATGGATAACTCGGCGATCAGATTGCCAAGGTCTTCCAAGAAGTATGTGACCAGCTTCCATAGGCAACACATCACACAAGACTTCATCTTCATATCTTCCTATGGCTAAAGGAATGAGCACTTGGCTTGAAACCTTCATGGTGCCTTCTTAATTCAGCCATTGTAGCCGGTAAGGTTTGGGATGCTTCTGAACCTTCAATCCCAACTTCTTGACCATAGTTTTGCTCGCAGCATTCACACAACTGCCTCCATCAACAATGAGGCTGCACACTTTTCCTTGGACCAAGCACCGGGTGTAGAATAGGTTCTCACGTTGCTCTAGCTCCTCAGCCTTGTTTTCAAGCTTAGAAGCCTTCTAGCTACTAAAAGCTTCCCCTGGACTGGTCCTTCTTCATGTTCCTCTTCACTCTCTTCTTGGTCAGAGTCAGTGTTGTCATCTTCTAAGGCATACTCTCCATCTTCCAGCAAGATCATGACTCTCTTGTTGGTACATTCATTGGTATAATGACCTCTTCCTTGGCACTTAAAACACTTGACATCACGAGCTCTGGAACTAGAAGCTTCAACCTTGCATTTGCCCTTGTCAAGAGCACTGCTTGGTTTGGTTTCTTCTCTCGGATAAGACTTGTTGTCCTTCTGGAATGGTTTAGACTCCTTAGGATAAGGTGACTTCTCTTCCTTGGTGTTGTGTAACCGGTTAGAGCCATAGTGGTTGCGTGAATGTCCCTTCCTCTTGAGCTGTTGTTCCACAAGAATAGCCTTGTGTAACATCTCTTCAAGCTCCACATAATGTTGCATCTCAACATTGTCATGTATTTCTCGGTTTAAACCACATAGGAACCTTGACATGGTTGCTTCTCTATCTTCTGATATGCTAGCTCTTAGTCCTGGTAATACTCCTCCACTGTTCTTGAACCTTGGGTAAGTTTCCTGAGCCGGTGGTGCAAGTCTCTGTGGTAATGACTTGGAACAAACCTCTTGCGCATGATAGACTTCATCTCTGTCCAAGTCTCTACTGGTTCTTCTCCATTCCTCCTACGAGTTGTGATGTACTGATCCCACCAACTTAGAGCATAGTCATAGAACTCAGTTGCAGCAATCTGAATCTTCTTGTAGTTTGTGTACCGCTTACACTGAAAGACTAACTCAATCTTCTTCTCCCACTCAAGGTAGGCATCCGGATCAGATTTGCCAAGGAATGGGGGTATCTTTATCTTCAAACCAGCAAGCTCATCACCCTGGTTTATCCTTCTTTCTTGGACACGCCTATGTCTTCTTTGGCTTTGTCTTGAGGATGAACTGAGGTGTTCATACTCGTTGTCAGTCTCCTCATAACCAGCATGCTCTTGGCGAGTTGCATGAGGTCTCTCTTCTCTCCTAGTCTCTCGGTTTGGAACTTGACTAGTAGTGTTAAATGAGAAGCCAACGCCATATTGTTCAAGCTGAAGCAAAGGAAACAAGTGGAGTTGAACAGGGATACTCTTGGCTGAGCAAAGAGAAGGCAGTTCACTAAAAGATGGCTGCTGACTCTTTGCAAAGCCCCCCTATCAAGTCAGTTCTACAAGTCACTTTGCAAGGCCATTCTGAAGAAGGATGAAGTGAGAGATTCAAGTGCAAGCCAGGAGGGCAGACACTCCTCATTATCACCCCAAATACATGCTGGCTTGATCTCAACCCATGAAGAAGTCAAGAAGTCAGAAACAAGGGGGAGACAAGCTGTGAAACAAGAAGAAGGTTCAAATGGAACCAGTTGAGTGTGAAGCAGGAAAGGAGTGGCGCCCTTCCTGGCCAATAAAGTTGTCTAAACCTAGGCTGGATTGCTTGTACTCTTTTTCCCTATAATTAGGTTTTTAATGAGGCAAGTAATCTCAGTTCCAAGCTTTCCCAAGGATTCCTATGGTCAAGCTTGAGGGGATTGTTGGAATGAACAAACAAAGCTGGAGTTGATGAAGAGACCAAGCAAATCAGGAGCAAGCAAATCAAGCATCTGGAACAAGCAGATTTGAATCTGTCCGTACAGTCTTGCTCCACAAGCAACTCATCTTGCCCTAACTTACCTTGCAAGGAAAGAAAGGAGTTGTGGAGACTTAATATGGACGTTGGTAGCCTCCAGAAGTAAAGGGAATCAAGTTTGAATGGAATTACTCAGTTCTGGTTTGATTTGGACAAGTAGAAGTCACATGGGTGCTTTGGAGAAGCAGCTGGACCTGTCACTATCACACCAAGCTGAATGTGCCCTCTTCCTCCAGTCACTTTCTCTTCCTCTGTACGTGCCAGACTGTCCATGCCACAGCCTGCTCCACACCAGTCTGTCTCAACCAGCTCTGAACTTCATTTCATAATAGTATTTTAATTTCACTGTTTTATTGTTAGTTTAATGTTGTTGTTTTGTCTAGTAACTTGGCTATAAAGCCCCCTACATGTACCCACAAAATTCCTAAGGAGAATTGAGCCTCCTCCTTCATTATTTCCTCTGGTTCATACACTCTCATATTCTCTCTAAGTCTCATACACTCTCTCATACTCAGAAACTCTCTTAAACTCTCCATAATCTCTCATACTCTCTAGAGTGAGAGTTAAGTCTCTCCTTCACCCAATCTCCTATTCTCTAGTTCTTATACTATCTCAAACACTCTTCTCTCTCTGGTCCACACGACCTCATACTCTCCATACTCTCCAAACTCTCATAATCTCTCAATCTCACTCACAAAACAGTCTCTTAGCCAAAACTGATTCACTTCAGCCAAACTCTTTCATTCTCTGAATACACTCGTCTAAACACTTCATTCTCACCATATTCTCATCATTTTCTCTCTATTTTCACATGGTATCAGAGCCTCAAAGCTCCTTAAACATATTCATACTTCCGCAAAATCTCTGTGAAAATCTGTCTACAAAATCTTCTTGGATACATCTCTTTATCCACTGGTCCAAAAGGTCTTCCAGGAGGGAAGAAAATCACCAGAACTCAAGATAGGAGAGTATACCAGTATTTGAAACTTAAGGAAGCCTCATCTCAGTTCAACAAGCTTCATCAAAGTTTCAGTTTCCAGTTCTATCTTTGCAAAACCAGTGGGTACATTCTCTTGTCCACTGGTCCAAACCTTCCAAGATGGAGAGATTAATTGAAATGGCGACTCCAGAGTCTTCAGGGGGTCCAAAGAAGAAACAAAACCACCTCGTCTGGTCAAAAATGCTGAAGAAAATCCATGGGGAAAACCATTCTTGGAGCAAGGCCACTGAAAAAGCTGGCTGTTCAAACTATTCTCTAGCCAACAAAGCTGAAGCTCACTCTCTGATCCCCAAGACCCACGAACAGCACGAAGACAGGAGGGGTTTGAAGTGTCTCCTTGACCAGAAGGAGAGAATCATCAAGAAGAGGTGTTTGATATTCAATTCACACCTCAAACCACTTCATTTTCACTAAGCCCCCATGGGCTGGAGGTTCAAGAAACCAGCTCAGGTTCTTGATAAGCTGTGCCTCCTTCAATAAAGAGCAAGTTGCCCATGTGTTCAGAGCCTACAGAAGTACATTCCTGACCATGGAGATATTGCCCATTACCCAACAACACTTTGGACACTGATTGTGTTCATTAACTCCCAAGATGGTAGAGAGGAAGATTGGGGCTGTGGAGAGGTTTCTCAAGAGGTCTTACCTGAAGCCAAGAGGGTGAAAAGGAGGTTTCCTCAAGAGAAAAGGCCATCACTAAGACAGGAGGGCCGGTGGTCCCAAGGAATTGGTTGTCATTGGCTCTCAGCTTCAAGCTTGACCATATACTCTCATTCTCAGGTCAAGCTTGAGGAGGGGTGTTAAATGAGAAGCCAACGCCATATTGTTCAAGCTGAAGCAAAGGAAACAAGTGGAGTTGAACAGGGATACTCTTGGCTGAGCAAAGAGAAGGCAGTTCACTAAAAAGATGGCTGCTGACTCCTTGCAAAGCCCCCCTATCAAGTCAGTTCTACAAGTCACTTTGCAAGGCCATTCTGAAGAAGGATGAAGTGAGAGATTCAAGTGCAAGCCAGGAGGGCAGACACTCCTCATTATCACCCCAAATACATGCTGGCTTGATCTCAACCCATGAAGAAGTAAAGAAGTCAGAAACAAGGGGGAGACAAGCTGTGAAACAAGAAGAAGGTTCAAATGGAACCAGTTGAGTGTGAAGCAGGAAAGGAGTGGCGCCCTTCCTGGCCAATAAAGTTGTCTAAACCTAGGCTGGATTGCTTGTACTCTTTTTCCCTATAATTAGGTTTTTAATGAGGCAAGTAATCTCAGTTCCAAGCTTTCCCAAGGATTCCTATGGTAAAGCTTGAGGGGATTGTTGGAATGAACAAACAAAGCTGGAGTTGATGAAGAGACCAAGCAAATCAGGAGCAAGCAAATCAAGCATCTGGAACAAGCAGATTTGAATTTCATTTCATAATAGTATTTTAATTTCACTGTTTTATTGTTAGTTTAATGTTGTTGTTTTGTCTAGTAACTTGGCTATAAAGCCCCCTACATGTACCCACAAAATTCCTAAGGAGAATTGAGCCTCCTCCTTCATTATTTCCTCTGGTTTATACACTCTCATATTCTCTCTAAGTCTCATACACTCTCTCATACTCAGAAACTCTCTTAAACTCTCCATAATCTCTCATACTCTCTAGAGTGAGAGTTAAGTCTCTCCTTCACCCAATCTCCTATTCTCTAGTTCTTATACTCTCTCAAACACTCTTCTCTCTCTGGTCCACACGACCTCATACTCTCCATACTCTCCAAACTCTCATAATCTCTCAATCTCACTCACAAAACAGTCTCTTAGCCAAAACTGATTCACTTCAGCCAAACTCTTTCATTCTCTGAATACACTCGTCTAAACACTTCATTCTCACCATATTCTCATCATTTTCTCTCTATTTTCACAAGTAGCTCTTCTGATTTCTTCTCTGAGCTCTCTCCGGATGTCACTGAGGTTGGTCCTCATCATCTCGGTCATGGTTGCTACCATGTTCTGATTAAGTTGAGCCGACATAGCCTCCATGAGAAGCTTGTTCTTCCTGACGAGTTCAGCTTCTTCTTCAGACTCGGATCCCATTGCTTCCTGCACAAAGGGAAACAATATAACCAGTAAAAAGTTTCTAGGTAATGAGACAAGCAAAAAGGAAAAAGGTAAAAACAAACGAAAGCTTCTTCTGCAAGACAAAAAGTAAAAAGGATAATCGGCTACAAAAAAAAGGGAATTAGGGTTGCCAATTTCAAGCAAAAAGGAAACTCTTCAATTCTTGTCTAAACTTTTCTAAGGTTTTCTAGCACCCTAAAAAACCTTAATCTACTCGTGTTCAAGGTGATTAACAAGATTAACAGATGAAACAAAGTGATCTAAGGAGCAAAGAACTTAGGCGGCTAGGTTTCTCTCTCTAGGGTTTCCGCAAAGCAAAAAAGGAAAAAGTTTAAAACCTTGTCTACTCTCTTATGAAACTCGAGCAGCCCTAAACAGATTAGTTCTACTGCTTAACAAAGGTTTAATACTGATGAGTCAAAAAGGAACAAGAGAGAACGAGTACTTCCCAAACCAAAGTTGCTCTGATACCACTTGATGCGTCCCTAGGATGCTCTTTGGTTGATAGGGATGGATAGATCCTTGCAAGAACGAATCAGAGACTCAAGTTCTTCAAGGTTATGGATCGATTGGTGACACAAGAGGGGTGATAAGATCTCTTGATACTCCTATATGAATAGCTCGGATATGACACACCAAGTAAACACCCTTAGGTTCTTGGATATTACACACCAGAAGGAACTCGACAACTTTTCTAGAGAGGGAGCCGTCAAGAGAGAAAGAAAACTCGTTGAATGATTATTGCTTCGTTACAATAGGGTTTAGAGACCCCTTTAAATAATAGAAACCAGAGAACATGCTCTCTAGGGTTTCAAAAATAAAAGAAAAGGAAACTATAGTTTTTAAAATAACATAAGATAAAAATGTGAATACTTCTTTAGTCCTGGGCCGAGATAGAGCCTAAGTGATGTGAAGACAAGTTGTGGCCTCGTTAAAAACCTTCCTCCAGAAAACCTCGTGGGACAAAACCAAAAGCAAGGAAAAGAGCACGCACCCCATGTCTTGCCTAGACACTAACTCAGCTTGATGTAGAGATGGCTTGAATGGTGATCAAGACATCTGGGATCAAACCTTTTCCAAGACTTTCTTGTTGTGGATGTGAAGTGAGTAATCCAACAACATTCTCTTTAAGTTTCTTGACTCTGGAACGAGTCATGGGACCTTCAGGAATGGCTAGAGCATCATCACCAGGCTGCTGGTGCAATGTGGCTTCATGTGGCTCATCTAGACTCTCCTTGTTCTCCTTAGTGATCTGGTCCATGATCACATCACTTCTGTGCCTGAAATGTTTGTTAAAGTGAGTACTGCAGACATAAAACGTTTTGATCTTGACAAAGTAAAAGATTTTTGTATTTCAAAATCTGTTTTTGAAAACATGTTTAAATCTGTTAAAGAACTTAAACCAGAAAACCTATTTGATCAAAAACGTTTTCCAAATCAAAATAA
>CAJHQP010012242.1:0-12652 GCA_905132765.1 Moricandia arvensis
TATATTTTAAAAATTTAAACCTTTATACTACAAACCCTTAATCTCAAATCATATAAGTTAAGTCCAACTCTCAAATCTAAATCCTAAACTACGTCAAACCCTATATTATAAATCTAAACTTCAAATATTATATTTTAAACTTAAACTCAAAATTTAAACATAAACTCAAAATTTATTCTCTTAAAATCTTGAGAAATAGTCTAAAATACTACATTTTTACTACCACTTTTCATGTTTGTCTTAACCACATTTACCCTCATTTTTAAGAAGGAAAAAGATACTTATAACTCTAGAGGGTTAATTAATCTAAGACTTAGAATTTATAGTTGAGAGGTGGCATAGAGTTTTGCAATATAAATTTGGGATTCTAATTAATCTAAAGTGTTTTGCCTCTTAATGAAGAATGTATTTGCGAAAATATCTTTTTGGTGAAGATAAAAGTGAATAATGATACTAATAATGTGGTAAAAATGAAAAAATTCCTAAAATCTGTAATCCCAAGTTTTTAAACTTAAACTTATAAATTTACATACTTCAAACCATATATTCATACTTAAGCTTATATCTTAACACATTAAGTCATATCACATACTTCAAACTATTTTTAAATATTTTCTAAATTTTAAACTTATACCTCAAGCTCCAAATCATATATCATAAATTTAATTTCTAGAACTATATAACATGTACACTAAGTGAAGTAAACTTATTATTTTAATATAACTTTTTTGATCAACAATAAAACTTATAATAAACATAATTTCTAAAGAAAAATTAGAAACTAAAATTCTATCGTTGTATGAAATGAGATTAGAAACAAAAACTCTAAAACAACTAACATTAAAGAATAAAAGTTATTCTGTAAGTTGACAAAATAAAGTGTAACAACCAAAAAAAATCCTATTGGTTGATTCACAAGCACAAGGATCAAGCTTTTAACCATCGGATGAGACTGGATCCAATGGACCAAGTTATTCCTTTTCTTCAGATCTCCATACACATGCGTTCTTCACTGCTGGCCTCCACACCTCCTCTTTTCTCTTTCGCTAGAAGATCTCTGCTCCATGTCTCTCCACCCTCGCAAGATATCTGCCTTCATCTCTCTCCATCATTTCTACTGCCTCCGTTAATGGTCGTTTATTATAAATTTTACTTCCATCATCTCTCTTCTGTGTGGCGTTTGTTTTGGTGTAGGTTGAAGAATTGAATGAGTGATCTCTCTGTTTTTTTGAAGAATCCCCCTCCTCCATTTGATGTCACGCTCGCCTGTCTCACCACCACCCCACCACAGTTCGACATATCTCTCTCTTGTCTCTTTGTTTGTTTCTCTCTTTGAATCTGCTTTTTGTTTGTTTTTGGTAAAGGAAGGTGGAGGATGCAGAAGAAGCTTGATGGTGGAGGAGACAAGACCAGCCGTGTTTGCAGTGGGTGTTGTGCGGCGGAGGCAAGGGAGACATGGTAGCTGGAGGAGGCAAGGCGAGGCAAGCATGACCGCTTATTTTTTAGGGTTGAGTTTTTTTTTTTGTGATTTATAACTAAACTGAAATCACCTGATTTGAAAGTAGGATAAATCCTTCATCATAACTCTTATGAGACTCATTCAACTTCGATGTGATTATCCACTGATTTATGTTTCCAAATCAATCTTCTTATATCTTCATTCATCCTTGTATCATTAGAATCTTGAAGAAATGACCATATGTCTCAACATGGTAATCTGGAATCATCTGATTTAAAAGTGGGATAATTGCTTAATCAAAAGTCCTTTGAGACTGATTAAACTTCGTGGTGATTCAACACGATTTATATAGCTAAATCCAGCTTCTTACATGTTCATTCACCCTAGTTTGATTAGAATTATGAAAAAATTGTCATATGTCCAAAAAAAGAAAGTTGGAATCACCTGATTTTGAAGTGTGATAACTTCTTCATTATAACTACTAAAGAATAATTCAATTTCATTATGATTTTTCACTAATTTTTTTTTCAAATCAAACTTCTTACATCTTCATTCATTCTTTTTTGTTTAGAATATTGAAGAAATAACCATATGTCAAAGCTGGATAAGTTGGATGCACCTGATTTGAAACTAGGATAAGTTCTTCATTATTACTCCCATGAGACTTATTCAACTTCGTACTGATTCTCAACTGATTTATGTTGCCAACCAAAATTTCTTACATCTTCATTCATCCTGATTTGATTAGAATGATGATGAAATTGACATATGTCCAAACATGGTAAGTTAGAATCACGTGATTTGAAAGTACGATAATTTCTTCATCATAACTCATATGAGATATATTCAACTTTTTGGTGATTCTCTGCTGATTTATGTTAAAAATCGAGATTCTTACATATTCATTCATCCTTGTTTGATTAGAATCATAAAGAAATTGTCATATGCCTAAACATGGTAAGCTGGAATCAATTGAGTTGAAAGTGAGATAACTTCTCTATTATAACTGATATGAGACTGATTCAACTTCATGGTGATTATCTAGTGATTTATGTTTCCAAATCAAACTTCTTACATTTTCATTATTTTGGTTGGATTAGAATCATGAAAACATGGTCATATGTCTAAACAAGGCAAATTGAAATCACTTGATTTGATAGTTGGATAACTACTTAATCATAAGTTCTATAAGATTAGTTCAATTTTATGGTGATTATCCACTAATTTATGTTCTCAAATTAAGCTTGTTACATCTTCATTCATCTTGGCTTGATTAGAATCGTGACAAAATTGACATATATCCAAAAAGGTAAGTTGGAATCACCTGATTTGAAAGTGTGATAATTTCTTCATCATAACTCCAAGAGAATAATTCAGTTTCTTGGTGATTCTCCAAAGTTTTATGTTTTCAAATCAAGATTTTTATATCTTCATTCATCCTGCTTTGATTAGAATTATGAAGAATTTATCATATGTCCAAACAAGATAATTTTGAATCCCTAAATTTGAAAGTGTGATAACTTCTTAATCATAACTCCTATGAGATTGATTCAACTTCGTGGTGATTATAAACTAATTTATGTTACCAGATCAAGCTCACTAAATCTTCATTTATCCTGGTTTGAATAAAATCATGAAGAAATTACCATATTTTCAAACATGGTAAGCTAGAATCACTTTATTTGAAAGTGAAATAACTTCTTTATTATAACTCTTATAACATTGATTTAACTTCTTGGTGATTCTCCTCATATTTATGTTTAAAAATTAAGCTTCTTACATCTTCATTCATGCTCGTTTTATTAGAATCATTAAGAAATAGTGATATATCAAAATAAGGTAAGTTGGAATCATCTCATATAAAAGTGGGATAACCTCCTCACCTTAACTCTTATGATATTCATTCAACTTCGTGTTGATTCTATATTGATTTAAGATTCCAATTAAAAATTAGTGCATCTTCATTTATCCTATTTTGATCAGAATCATGAAGAAATAGCCATATGTTCAAATTGGGTAAGCTCGAATCACTTGATTTGAAAGTGAGATAACTTCTTCATCATAAATCCAACGAGACTCATTAAACGTTTTTATGATTCCCCACTTATCTATATTTACAGACCAACCTCTTACATCTTCATTCATCCCGTTTTAATTGGAACCATGAAAAAATTGGCATAAGTCCAAACATGGTAAGCCGGAATCACCTGATTTGAAAGTATGATAAATTCTTCATCATAACTCCTATGAGACTCATTCAACTTCGTTGTGATTCTCCACTGATTTATATTTCCAATTAAAGCTTCTTACATCTTCATTCATCCTAGTTTGATTAGTATCATGAAGAACTTGACATCAATCCAAACACGGTAAGCAAAAATCACTTGATTTGAAAGTAAGATAATTGCTTAATCATAAATCCTATGCGAATGATTAAACTTCGTGGTGATTCAACACTGAATTATGTAGCCATATTCAGCTTCTTACATGTTCATTCACCCTGTTTGATTAGAATCATTAAGAAATTGTTATATCTCCAAACATGAAGAGCTGGAATAACCTGATTTTGAAGTGTGACAACTTCTTCATTATAACTCTTAGAGACTAATTTAATCTCATGATGATTTTCCACTAATTTTTATTTTCAAATCAAGCTTCTTACATCTTCATTCATGCTTGTTTGTTTAGAATCATGAAGAAATAGCCATATGTCAAAACTGGGTAAGCTGGAAGCACCTGATTTCAAACTCGGATAAATTCTTCATTATTACTCCCATGAGACTTGATCAACGTAGTGCTGATTCTTCACTAATTTATGTTGCCAAACAAAATTTCTTACATCTTCATTCATCCTGGTTTGATTAAAATGAAGAGGAAATTGACATATGTCCAAACATGGTAAGTTAGAATCACCTGATTTGAAAGTACGATAATTTGTTCTTCAAAACTCCTATGAGATATATTCAACTTTTTGGTGAGTCTCTACTGATTTATGTTAACAAATCAAGAATCTTACATCTTCATTCATCCTTTTTTGATTAGAATCATATAGAAATTGCCATATGCCTTAACATGGTAACTTGGAATCAATTGAGTTGAAAGTGGGATAATTTCTTCATTATAACTCCTATGAGACTGATTCAACTTCATGGCGATTATCCACTGATTTATGGTTCAAAATCAAGCTTCTTACATCTTCATTTATTTTGGTTGGATTAGAATCATGAAAAATGGCCATATGTCTAAAAAGGCAAGTTGGAATCACTTAATTTGAAAGTGGGATAACTACTTAATCATAAGTCCTATGAGATTGGTTCGACTTTATGGTCATTATCCACTAATTTATGTTCCTAAATTAAGTTTGTTACATCTTCATTCATCTTGGCTTGATTAGAATCATGACAAAATTGACATATATCCAAAAAGGTAAGTTAGAATCACTTGATTTGAAAGTGAGATAACTTTTTCATCATAGCTCCAAGAGGATAAATCAACTTCTCTATGATTCTCCCAGATTTATGTTTTCAAATCATGCTCATTCATCCTGTTTTGATTAGAATCATGAAGAAATGGTCATATGTCCAAACAGGGTAAGTTGGAATCCCCAAATTTCAAAGTGTGATAAGTTATTGATCATAAGTCTTATGAGATTGATTCACCTTCGTGGTGATTATACATTAATCGATGTTGCCAAACCAAGCTTATTAAATCTTCATTCATCGTGGTTTGATTAGAATCATGAATTAATTACCATATGTTCAAACAAGGTAAGTTAGAATCACTTTATTTGAAAGTTAAATAACTTCTTCATTATAAATCCTATGACATTGATTCAACTTCTTTGTGATTCTCCACTTATTTATGTTTAAAAATCATGATTCTTACATCTCCATTTATCATGGTTTAATTAGAATCATTAGGCAATGGTGATATGTCAAAATAGAATAAGCTGGTATCATCTCATATAAAAGTGGGATAACAGCTTTACCTTAAGTGTTATGAGATTGATTCAACTTCGTGTTGACTCTTCATTGATTTAAGTTTCCAATTAAAACTTCTTAAATCTTCATTTATCTTAGTTTTATAAGAATCATGAAGAAATTGCCATATATCCAAACTGGCTAAGCTGGAATCACCTGATTTCAAAGGGGTATAACTTCTTCATCATAACTCCTATGAAACTTATTAAACTTTGTTGTGATTCTCCACTTCTTTATTTTTCCAGATCAAGCCTCTTACATCTTCATTATTCTTGGTTTAATTAGAACCATGAAAAAGTGACATCAGTTCAAGCATGGTATGCCGGAATCACCTAATTTGAATGTATGATAAATTCTTCTTCATAAATCCTATGAGACTTATTCAACTTCGTTGTGATTCTCCACTGATTTAGATTTTCAATTTAAGATTCTTACATCTTCATTCATCCTAATTTGATTAGTATCATGAAGGAATTGACATAAGTCCGAACAGGGTAAGCTGGAATCCCCTGATTTGAAAATAGGATAAATTCTTCATCATAACTCCTTTGAGACTCATTTAAATTTGTTGTGATTCTCCACTGATTTATCTTTCCAAATCATGAAAAATGACCATATGTCTAAACATGGTAAGTTGGAATCATCTGATTTGAAAGTGGGATAATTTCTTAATCATAAATCCTATGAGTCTGATTAAACTTTGTGGTGATTAAACACTAGTTTAGGTACGCAAATCCCGATTCTTATATATTCATTCACCGAATCATGAAGAAATTGTCATATATCCAAATAAGAAAAGATGGAATCATCTGATTTTGAAGTGTGATAACTTCTTCATTATAATTTTTAGAGAATAATTTAAATTCATGATGATTTCCACTAACTTTGGTTTTACAAATAAAGTTTCTTACATCTTCATTCATGCTTGTTTGTTTAGAATCGTGAAGGAATAACCATATGTATAAACTGAGTATGCTAGAAGCACCTGTTTTGAAACTTCTTCATTATTACTCCCATGAGACTTATTCTACGTCGTGTTAATTCTTCATCGATTTATAGTGCAAAACAAAATTTCTTACATCTTCACTCATCCTGATTTGATTAGAATGATGAAGAAATTGACATATGTCCAAACATGGGAAGTTAAAATCACTTGATTTGAAAGTGCGATAACTTCTTCATCATAACTCCTATGAGATATATTCAGCTTTGGTGATTCTGTACTGATTTATCAAGATTCTTACATCTTCATTCATCCTTGTTTGATTGGAATCATGAAGAAATTGCTAAATGCCCAAACATGGTAAGCTAGAATCAATTGAGTTAAAAGTGGGATAACCTCTTCATTATAACTCCTATGAGACTGATTCAACTTCATGGTGATTATGTACTTATTTATGTTTCCAAATCAAGCCATATGTCTAAACAAGGTAAGTTAGAATCACCTGATTTAAAAGTGGGATAATTACTTAATCATAAGTCCTATGAGATTGGTTCTGATTTGTGGTGATTATACACTAATTCATGGTCCCAAAATTAAGCTTGTTACATCTTCTTTCATCTTGGCTTGATTAGAATTATGACAAAATTGACATATATCCAAAAAGGTAAGTTGAAATCACCTGATTTGAAAATGAGATAACTTCTTCATCATTACTCCAAGAGAATAACTCAATTTCTTGGTCAAGCTTTTAATATCTTCATTCATCCAAGTTTGATTAGAATTATGAAGAAATTGTCATATGTCCAAACATGACAAGTTAGAATCCCGAAATTTGAAAGTGTGATAGCTTCTTCATCATAACTCCTATGAGATTGATTCAATTTCGTGGTGACTATACACTGATTTATGTTGCCAAATCAAGCTTATTAAATCTTCATTCATCGTGGTTTGATTATAATTATGAAGAAATTACCATATGTTCAAACATGGTAAGATAGAATCACTTGATTTGAAAGTGAAATAACATTTTCATTATAACTCCTATGACATTGATTTAACTTCTTGGTGATTCAAAACTTATTTATGTCTAAAAATCAAGCATCTTACATCTTCATTCATCATTGTTTAATTAGAATAAATGGTGATATGTCAAAATAGGGTAAGATGGAATCATTTGATAAGCTAGAATAACATGATTTAAAACTGGAATAACTTCTTCATCATAACTCCTATGAGACTCATTAAACTTTGTTGTGATTCTCCACTTATTTATTTTTCCAGATCAAACCACTTACATCTCCATTCATCATGATTTAATTAGAACCACAAAAATTTGACATAAGTCCAAACATGGTAAGCCTAAATCACCTGATTTTGTAAGTATGATAAATTCTTCTTCATAACTCCTATGAGACTCATTTAACTTTGTTGTGATTCTACACTGATTTATATTTCAAATTTATGCTTCTTACATCTTCATACATCCTAGTTTGATTAGTATCATGAAGAACTTGATATCAGTCCAAACACGGTAAGTCGAAATCACCTGATTTGAAAGTATGATAAATTCTTCATCATAACTCCTATAAGAATCATTCAACTTCGTTGTGATTTTCCATTGATTTATGTTTCTAAATCAATCTTCTTATATCTTCATTCATCGTGGTTTCATTAGAATCTTAAAGAAATGACCATATGTCTAAATATGGTACGCTAGAATCATCTGATTTGAAAGCGAGATAATTGCTTAATCATAAGTCCTATGAGATTGATTAAACTTCGTGGTGATTCAACACTGATTTATGTAGCCATATCAAACTTCTTACATGTTCATTCACCCTGGTTTGATTATAATCATGAAGAAATTATCATATGTCCAAACTGGTAAAGCTAGAATAACCTGTTTTTGAAGTGTTATAACTTCTTCATTATAAACCTTAGAGAATAATTCAACTTCACGGTGATTCGCCACTAATTGTTGTTTCCGAATAAAGCTTCTTACATCTTCATTCATGCTTGTTTGTTTAGAATCCTGAAGAAATAGCCATATATTCAAACTGGGTAAGATGGAAGCATTTGATTTGAAACTAGGATAACTTCTTCATTACCCCATGAGACTTATTCAACGTCATGCTGATTCTCCAATGATTTATGTTGCAAAAAAAAATTTCTTGCATCTTCATTCATACTAGTTTGATTAGAATGATGAGGAAATTGACATATGTCCAAAAATAGTAAGTTAGAATCACCTGATTTAAAAGTGCGATAATTTTTTATCATAACTCCTATGAGATATATTCAACTTTTTGGTGACTCTTACAGATTTAAGTTAACAAATAAAGATTTTTAAATCTACATTCATAATTGTTTGATTATAATCATGAAGAAATTGCCATATGCCCAAACATGTTAAGCTGAAATCAATTGGGTTAAAAGTGGGATAACTTATTCATTATAACTGCTATTGTGGTGTTGGTTGGACTTTTTTGTTGTCCGTTGGTTTTTTCTAACCTTGTGAGCTCCTGATTTGTAAATGTAACTAACTCTCCTTGTGCGTTTCTCCGAGTATGTCTACTGGTCATGCACCTGGAATATTAGCTGCAACAAAAAGGATAGAGCAAGTCAGAGGTCTTAGACTTAATATATAGCCAAAAAATAAAGATAAAAAATCTGGTCCCCGTCGCAATGGCGCCAAAACTTGATACACTAAAATTGGATCTTTGCTACTGTCAAGTTAATAATGGTTGTTGTAATAATTTAAATTCAATTCTAGAGGACCAATTTTCACTTTATCTTTATAGAATCAATATCAAGCTGAAAAATAAATGATTTTTAAACTAAGAATGTAAAAATCAAGTAACATATTTGGTTTGAGGTTTTCAGATTAAAGAGAAACTAGCCTAGGGTGGTTTTATCGGGTATAAACACTTGTGAGCCAAAACAAATATTCAAGTTCAATTAAGGGCTAGTCTAGAACTCGGAACACGCAATTAGATCAGCCCACTCTCGTGGTGTTTCACCTTTTTTTCAATCAATCTCAGCACCTAAACTCTCATTTGGAATGAGACGTGATGAAAAACATTAAGATGATGTCCGATTTGTTCCCAAAACACCCTAACATCTAATCTCGCTGGTTCGGGATGTAATGCTCATTCATGCTATATGTGGGAACCTATTACACGGTTAATGAACAGATTATACCTAAGTTAATGCACTAAGTGATCAGGTTAATGCACTAAGTTATCAGATTAATGCAAGCAATAAGACACAACTACAAATGGAGACAATCGATTTATAACTTATTTATGTCAAGCTCACGAATCTATCACCCTAACACCCTAGACTAAGCAAGTTGACTACTCAGCAAGAAACACACAGATATTGTAATAGGAGAAGACATGAAATACTGCTGCAATAAAAGAGAAATAAGCTTCATGGGGTTCTTCTCTAAATCGAGAGAGATGGCCTTCACCCTTCTACGGTAGCAAATTGTCAAGTACAAATCTCTAAGGTCTGGTTTCTTGTGTAAAAGTAGTGTACAAAATAAGAGAAATCAGAAAAGATATATTGCATGTCTCTGACGGGCTGCAGGAGATAAAATAGAGATGATTAGGGCAAATCCCGAAATATTAGAAGTTTCCATATTTTTCGGGAGCAAGCAGGTGGTTGCTCTGTTTGGCTCCGCGGCAGAAACCTTCCAAATTTCATTATTTTCTTCATGTGTCTCCCCTTTAGCAATCTGACCTACTACAAACCTGTAATGACTCAAAAAGAATAAATTGACTCGATAAAGACCTGAAAACACTTTAGAAAGCATATGTGCAATGTGTCAAAAACACAATATATCAACAGGATCTGAAGTGAACATAATCTGGTGGCTAAAAACATTATGGTTTGATTCATGAAAACCTGTCCAAATACCTCAGTCAACTGAAAATATAAATAAATTACCTTTCAAACACTACCAGAAAAAGGAGCTATTGTTACGATATTTTGAAACTAGATTTTTAGTCACAAATTTGTGACATAACAGATACTGGTTTATGACTAATCTTTTATTTAAAAAAATAATAGCTATTTGGTCACAATATTGTGACCGGTTATGTCGTAACCAAATTATGTCACATTTAGAGACGTAAATGTGAGAAAAATAAATTAGACAAAATATGACATAATTGTAACTATGTTTATTGTTACCACAGCGACAATTATGTGACTACATGATATTCTCCATTTATGACGATAAATAAACTAAATAGTCCTGATAAATGCATTAAAAGGGATAACAAATAAAAAATGTCGTAACTTTTAAAGCCCAAAATTATTTGGGTGATCTTGCAAGGTTTAATGATGTAGCTCCAGTTTTTAACCATGGTTTACCCATTTTTCTTTTGTGGTTGAATATGAAACCTTGATTCTATACACTCATCCCTAAACTTAAACCCTAAAACTTAAACGGGAAAATTGCCAAAAATGACTCAAAACTTGATTTGAAATGCAAAAGTAAACCCAAACTTGAATCAAATGCAAAAGTAACCTAAAAGGCTATTGAAATTACAACCAGCCCCTTGTGAACAAACAAGAAAAACAAATTTTGTTTTACGTTT
Source organism: Moricandia arvensis (assembly GCA_905132765.1). NCBI lineage: Eukaryota > Viridiplantae > Streptophyta > Magnoliopsida > Brassicales > Brassicaceae > Moricandia > Moricandia arvensis. Next base: position 10,990 of record CAJHQP010012242.1, read on the forward strand.
CTAACCCTCGCAAGTCTTCTGTCCAGACGACTTTCAAGTAAGTCTTCTGGAAGACTTACTTGAAAGTTGTCTAGTATAATTCTTCTTAAAAATATATTAATTTAAAAAAAAATATTTTGATAAGTGAAAAATTGAAATCATGTAATTAACATATGTTTTAAGATATATAAATTAATATAAACAAAAGTTAAATTTTTTCAGCATATATGAGTGAAAATAGTGAGTTTAAATATTCCCGCTTAAATATTTTAGTTTCCCGCTAAAAATATTTTGGTTTCCCTCTAAGTATATTAAGTCTTCTGGACGACTTACTTGTAAGTCGTCTATCTTCTGGACGACTTACATGTAAGTCATCCTAATATTCCCGCTTAAATATTTTAGTTTCCCGCTAAAAATATTTTGGTTTCCCTCTAAGTATATTAAGTTTTCTGGACGACTTACTTGTAAGTCGTCTATCTTCTGGACGACTTACATGTAAGTCGTCTATCTTCTGGACGACTTACAAGTAAGTCTTCTATCTGGACGACTTACTGGTAAGTTGTCTGGACGACTTACTGGTAAGTTGTCTGGACGACTTACTGGTAAGTTGTCTGGACGACTTACAAGTAAGTCGTCTATACTCTGGACGACTTACAAGTAAGTCTTCTATCTGGACGACTTATCTGGATAGGTCATTTTTGCAATTGACTTTTAAATGGGACGACTTACAAGTAAGTCGTCTGGGACGACTTACTTGTAAGTCGTCCCATTTAAAAATCAATTGCAAAAATGACCTATCCAGACGACTTACTTGTAAGTCGTCCAGATAGAAGACTTATTTGTAAGTCGTCCAGAATATAGACGACTTACTTGTAAGTCGTCCAGATAGAAGACTTACCAATAAGTTGTCCAGATAGAAGACTTACCAGTAAGTCGTCCAGATAGAAGACTTACCAGTAAGTCGTCCAGATAGAAGACTTATCAGTAAGTTGTCTGAGTCTTCCAGACAACTTATTTGTAAGTCGTCTTGACCAGAAGACTTACTTGTAAGTCTTCTACAGCCAGACAACTTACATGTAAGTCTTCTACGCGAACAGATCTGGAAAATTTTCAATTTAATACCATAAACTAGTGAGATGACTTCCTTAGCACACACAGTTTTCTACAACCACACAGAACCTGAAACGAAGATAACCCACCAAGAATAGTATGCTTGAATAGCTCTATTAACCATAAAATTTTTGCAATCAAAAGCTTGAGTTTTTTGGATGAATTTGGAGACAAAGTGAAAGAGATGTTGTTTTTAGTTCATAACAACTGAGAAAGAGAGTGTGTAAATCGATTTTAGATGCATTAAGAGCTTCAAATTGGTTGTTCATGGTGGTTGGGATATTGATGGCAATGGCAATCTTGTAAATACTTGAAGATGACAAGGTTGACAGAGTAAAAAAAGCTATTTTCGAAAAAAAAAATTAATGGCATTTTTGTAAATAATGTGAACATGTGGGATGAATATGACAAAAAAAAATAAAAGAGAAGGAGAGGTTAGTTTTGCATTTAACTTTGAGTTTTGAGTCAAATTTGCAAAAAACCCAACTTAAACTTACATACAAAATAAATAATTTGATGTTTTTTTTAATTTAGAAATTAATTATTAAACTTTAAATTTAAGTATATATTTTAA